>CM034005.1:2527543-2572624 GCA_019603395.1 Cyrtorhinus lividipennis
TCTCGCTTATGTAGGCAGTTTGGTAGGATTCGTTTGGATTCGTATGGATTCAGCGTCCTAAATTCATTGAAAAATGATAACCCACACGCCTGGATCACCAATAATGTTGAAAATCCATTTTTCGAAAAACACATTATTATACCCCCTATAAATAGGGGTAAAAGGATGTTATGCTGCCGCTGTACATAGTTATTTTAAAGTTGCGACTCGTTCGGACTAAACCAACTTACTTTATTTGAAATTATACATTTTGGGACATAACTAATAATCTGAAAGAGAGCGTGGAATCATCACCGTTTGCTGACAATTTATTGTTTTATTAGACCACTAGTCTTGTTAGAGCATCACATTACTCCTTTCGAATAGCTCGGAAACCGAATCAATGAAGAAATAGTCTCATTGAAGATCCTTAGCTTACGAGAATTCGCTTCGGGAAGGAAAAAATAAATAGGTTGACCAAGATTGGTGCCTCGGGCCGCCGAAAGACTACACGGTCTGCGAGAGAACCTGCCACTTGACTGTATCCTGAGGCGGTTCGTGAAGTCGGAGGCGACCGAGGGCTTCCCATTCATGTTGAGATCCTTTAAAATAGGGTCCTTCTCTCTAATGAAAACAAGATCTTTCTGGGCTACCAGTAGCATCGTGTGGGAAAGACATGCCGCGGATCCAGTCCGTCGAAACTCCTTCCCACACTGTCCCTTTCCGATTTTTAATTTATGTTTTTTCCTTTATCAACCAGAGCGATATTCTCTCACGAAATTGTCTTGTAACCAGTAATTATTTATCGCGCTTTCCTTTTAATTTCGTTTTCGCGGAATGATTTTTGCAGCTTACGTGAACGAAATTGGCTTGGAAGAGATTATTAAAACAAGTGGTCAAGGTGAAAACACAAAAATATTTCGATTTCGGTTGATTATTTCTTGAGTAGTCAACCTATGTGATCAGACCAGAATTAAAACTCTCCGCGAAATCGGCACGAAAATTCGACTGTATGTTTCATGATGTAAAGATGAAAACACTGTATATTCCTACACAGTGGTTGGATATTCCTCGGACCAGGCGCATGGAGACTCATTCGAATCGATTCAGCGTTCAAAATTTAGTGGAAAATGATACCCCACACGCCAGGGTACCAGAAATCTCAAAAACACACATTCGAAATGGGTATATAGGTACCCATTTTGACCCATAACCTCATACAGAGGGCGCAAATCGTTCTGGGACCCATTTCATTGGATTCAGCATCCAAAATTTAGTTGAAAATGATACCTAAACGCCTAGATCGCCAAAAATCACGAAACTCCATTTTTCAAAAACTCATTTTGACCCCCCTCCGCCTAAATTTGGTCCGATCGGGCTAAAAATGAATATTTGCAAAATTTCTCGGAATCAGAAGCGAGAAGAATAATTTTGACTATGGAGAATCAGCTTATATTGTTTTAATTGCTACCCAAAAATAGCAAAATTTTAAATATACGCACGATTCGGGCTGATAAGTAATGATCGGGATGATGGGAGAGGTCATAATTTTCAGCCATATAGAGTGAGGTTAATAAATTATTCAATTTTTTTACTCATCCCTTCCGTTCATTGCCTACTGAAGAACACTTCCAGTCTAGGGTTAATATATTTTTTAACAATTTTTCTCCTGTGTCCCTCCGCGTATGCTTCTAAAGAAAAGCAAGATCCGCTCTGGGCGACTTTCCACTAACCACGATAAGTTTTCTTCTTGAATGTACATCTTTTCTACGTTTCTGGTTCCCTGATTACTGGCAGTATGGATTTGTGGAGTAAACTCATCATATTCAAATACTTCGTGCTGTTATAGAGACGGAGTTTCGGATTGACCACGTTTCCGAGCAGCTGGAATCTTGTTTCATGGCCATGGTGATATTGGAGAATCAGGTGTGGATGTCTATGGTAGAAAAGAAGGTTTTTGGCTAGGGTTGCTTGATTGTGAAGACTTTAGTGGTGCTGAAGTGGTGTTGGGTGGAAAAATGTCGAGGCTTGCGGAGAGTAATTTTGAGGATCGATTTTTGTAGGGTGTGTAGTTTTTCCATGTATTTTTCCAGCGCACCACTCCATACCATAATGGCATACTGCAAGATTGATTGGACCAGAGCTGTATAAATAAATTTCATTCGGAACGTTCATGACTGATCGTATGAGGTTGCCAGCTCAGTACTTCATCCATGATTATACCCATATTTATATTGTTTCACTCCTTCTAAGGGTGAACATTTGCAGGTCCTTTTGCACTCCTGACCTTCAGCATGGATGATGACTTTCATTTTAGAAAGAGGTTCACTATTTTTTGCACTTGATATGACCATGTACTTTGTCTTATTCGTATTCAGGGTAAGCGTGTTATGTGTGTACCAAGCGTTTATGTGATTCAAAATGGACAGTTTTCTCTCAAACATTAGCTCCATTCTGTCCCCGCAACCACAACGACTGCATCGTCCGCAAAGAGATACAAATTTGCCGAAAGCTTCAACTGCAGAACTTGGTTAACCTGCACCAGAAAAAGGAGAGGCCCCAGCGTGGAACCCTGAACCACACTAACCTGAACTATAGTTGATAGAGCCGGTTGAGCTTTGGTATTCATTCAGCGAGAGTTTTAGGCTGAACACTCCCTATATTCCCTATTTTTCACTAGGGACAAGAAGTCAAAAAAAGGAGTTAACCAATTTCTTCGGGGGGGGGGGGGGGGGGAGAAATGTGAATGTCCCCCATCAAGAAGCAAGAGAGTGTGTTGTAATGATGTGTTACAATTCTCCTTCATGTAAAATACAACCGTTGTGCGTAAATGGAAGTAATTAGCGGGAATTTCTTCGTAAGCCCATTACTTCTGTTTCGCTAACTTTGCTTTAACCTAACTTTAGCTTTGGAGGGTGTGTAGTTTTCCATGTTTCGCGCCACCCCATACCATAATGCCATACTTACTGCAAGATTGATTGGACAAGAGCTGTATAAATTAATTTCAGCGTCGGAACGTTCATTAACTGAACAAATCTGGTAAAATATCCTCGTGAACAACCGAAGTTTGCTGTATTCAAAAATAGTATTAGGTTGCCAGCTTACTTTTTCATCCATGATTATGCCCAAATATTTATATTCTTTCATCCTTTCTATGGGTGAACATTTGCAGGTTCTTTTGCAATCCCGACCTTCAGCATGGATGATGATTTTCATTTTAGAAAGAGGTACTTTTGTAAGCCCCCAGGCTTGCTGCCTCCAGAAGGCCAGAAGGGAGGGAGCATGCGCCAGGATGCAGCTCCTGCCCAGAAGTCGCATTTTGGAGAGAGGCCCACCGCTCACTCATTGCTAAGTCATATATTTTTGTAAACCTGTTTGCAAGAGATTTCTCACTCAGTCCATCCTGGCTTTGTCCTGTGCTCGCTCTGAAGTGAACTCTGCGACCGTGCTGAAGTCGACCGAAGCTGTAATATTGTGTTCCCCATGCCATGAGATGATTTAAGGACTCAAGTTAATAAGCCTCGCTGTGTACCTGCGGGACAGCGTGCCCCCTCCTGTTTTCCCTTCGACGTCGACGCCGTTTTCGTCAGCCGGTATCGTTGCACTTGTTCATTAAATTGTATTTCATGTATATCATAATTTCATGTCACTTGTATTAATTGTATTTTATGCTCCACATGTTGTCTAATTTACTTTGTCGAATTACTTAGTCTTGTGTCAATTCTAGCCCAGGTTGAGGCATATTCTCCTTTGCAACGAGTCTCGTTGTTCAATATAATTCAGTTTGTATCAATGTATTTTATGTTCATCCTTGGTATCCCTAGTTGCTCAGTCGTAAGTCTTGGACTTACATCCCGTATCCTCTCGCTAGGTCCCTTCCAAATTCTCCGAAGAAACCCGAATAAAATTATAGTAAATTCAAACACATTTTAATTCGAGAGAGGCTTACACTTTATTTGCTGTACTTGATATGACCGTGTACTTTGTCTTATTCGTATTCAGGGTAAGCATGTTATCTGCGTACCAAGCGTTTATTTGATTCAAAATGGACTCTGTTCTCTGGAACAGTAGCTCTATTCTGTCCCCAAAACCACAACGACTGCATCGTCCACCAGAAACTGGTTAACCTGCACCAGAAAAAGGAGAGGCCCCAGCGTGGAACCCTGAATCACACCATAGTTGATAAAGCCGGTTGAGCTTTGGTATTCATTCTTAGGGATGGGACATCGATGTCCGATGTTCGCAAAACATCGATGTTTTCCGCTCGATATTCGATGTTGAACATCGATGGTGAGAAGGGTCGATAACATCGGCTATCGCTCTTTGTAGTAATATCGATCGTAGTGATCGATATTATCGATGTTACCTCACCTACCTAGAGAATAGATTATGCGCACGAGATTTATTATGAATAAATAATATTAATGAAAACACAAATGCCTTGCTTCTTCAACCCTCCCTCAGCCTAATCATGCCAAACCCTCTCTCTTGTCTATCGATTCTTACTATCGAGGCTGGTGTTGTGTTTCACCTGATTCTTAAAGCTCATGTAGGTAGGTACTGATTGAAGGGCAAAAAGTAAGATTTTGAAAACATCGATGTTAACATCGATGTTTCGGGCTTTCAACCATCGACATCGAAAAACATCGATGGTTGAATGGGCTATGTTTCACGACATCGATGCCATCGATGCTTCCAATGTTGACATCGATGTCACCATCGATGTTTTTGTTTCGATGTCCCATCCCTAAGCGATATCGAACTTGCTATAGGAGTACCTGCTACCTACAGCTGCTGTACAAGTGTCATGGACATGTGTATTCCTCAAAGATATTCTTCTAGGCTGGAGTTGTTCATAATAGTCTAGGTACCTACTGACCAGGACACAAATCAAAACTCAAGAAGTGTTAAGAAATATTCAGTGTTCCACGCTGAATGCAAGAATGTTGGTTGCCCGCAGTAGATGATAAGCACCTACCTGATGATAACAGAAACGATTTTATGTTTTCTGCCTTCTCTAGTTGGTCCTCAAATCCTTTCCGTCCGATCGGCCCAAATTTCGAGAGGATTTGGGTGAAAAGACTTTTTTGAAAAACGAGTTTTCGAGATTTTCAGCGATCTTGTCATGTGAGGAATCGTTTTCCAGTAAATTTTGGATGCTGATTTGATCAGAATGAGTTCAGAACACTCAATGTTTAACTCATGATATTGGGAAGAGAGACGAAGACATAATAACCATTGTGGACGAATTTAGGAAGGAGATTGGAAGGAATAATAAACCTATGCCTTACTGCAAAAAGTCAATCTCTCCGATTCGGCCCAAAAATTTATATCAGTGTCTAGATAAAAAAAAAAAAAATCAAATGTCCGTCCGCCGTACGCTGTCCACGCCGACTTTGGTAGTAGAAAATTTGGAAAATAAGAATCTGAAATTTGGGTCAGGGGTCTGTTCCCGGCTCTAGTTCGGTCCTCGAAACTTTTCAGCCCGATCCAACCAAATTTGGGCGGGGTAGGGTTCAAAATGTGTATTTCGAAAAATGAATTTTCGAGATTTTTGGCGATCTAGGCGTGTGGTGTATCATTTTCCGCTAGTTGTGAACACTAAATCCAATGAAATGGGTCACAGAACGATTGGCACCCACCGAAAGAAGTTATGGGTCAAAATGGGTATCTATCTACCCATTTTGTATATGTCTTTTAAATATTTCTGGTACCTAGACGTAAGAAGTATCATTTTCCAGTAAATTTTGGACGCTGAATCCAATTAAGTTAATCCCAAAACGATTGGCGCCCTCTGGATGAGGTTACAAGTTAAAATAAGTATCTATTTACCCATTTCGAATGTGTTTTTTCTGGAATTCTGGTACCTAGGCGTATGGGGTATCATTTTTCACTAAATTTTACCCAGAATTGACTGGAACCCACTGTTTCCCCCATGTTTAAGACATGGGTCTCCATGCACCTGGCCCAAGGAATAACCAACCCGTGTGAAAGAATTTGCAGCATTTTCTAAATCGGCTATACATGGCATTGCCGCCACATAATTGAGAAATACTACTAGGATATAGTTAGCTAGTTGATCTTCTTATTGTTGATGTCAATATGATATGGACATTAAACCGATTTGGTCTCATTTTCCACTTGAATTCCAGAGATCGTTTGAGTTTTCTGATACATTCATTGTTAGTGACGAACAGGGAATTCGCCTCAAGTCGAGGTCATCAATACAAAATTACTCTGAGATCTTATAGTTCCAATAAACAAACAAAACAATAAAACAAAATTCAACCGAGTGTTCAGAGTGGAGGTATGATTCATAATATGAATGTAATCATACTGTATGCAATGAGTCTAGGGAAATAGGTTGTCAACGGATTTATTTTAAGCGAAAATATTCACTCGGAGTTGCCTTCAGAAGTTATTCTGAGAGGCGGATGATGGTGATAAAGAACGGCAGAGGAGGAGGAGGGAGGGGGGGGGGGGGGGTTACACGCCGCAGAGTTCTCACAGTTCCTGAAGGAGGTGGATGACGTAGGCCAAGTATTTAAAGGGAGGGTGTATAGGTCATGTCACGATATGCTGTGCACTAGACTGGATGAACCGGTTCCGGGGGGTACCATCCTCTTCTACCTGTATACGATCTCAGCAGTTCTCCCATTCACCCGCATCCTGGACTCGATGATGCTCTTGCTGCCTGTAGTTCCTCCGAGACTTTTTTCCCTCCTTCCTCGACGAACAAGGCATATTCGGATTCCAAAGTTCAGTGGTATGCTGGTTTTGTTCACACATTTACAATGTGTAAAACCAAGTAACTGTCCAATTTTACTCATAGCTCATTTCCAACATGAGTGTCGAAATTTCAAATTTTGGTTGGTTAGCTATTCCTTGAATGAGCAACCATTTCATACAAAAGGTCGATCATTCCGATTCGGCCCAAAAAATTTTTCCAAGGGTCCGTTCATGGCTCTAGTTGGTCGTTGAAACTTTTCAACCCGATCAGACCAAATTTGGGTGTGGTAGGGGTCAAAATGAGTATTTCGCAAAATGGATTTTTGAGATATTTTGCAATCTAGGTGTGTGGGGTATCATTTTCAACTATATTGTGGACGCTAAATCTAATGAAAAGGGTCCCAGAACGATTGGCACCCACTGGAAGAGGTTATGAGTCAAAATGGGTATCTATTACCCATTTTGAATATTTGTTTTTGAGATTTCTGGTACCTTGGCGTGTGGGGTATCATTCTCTACGAAATTTTGGACACCGAATCCAATATTAAATGCATCCCGGAACGATTGGCGCCCTCTGGATGTGGTTATGACTTTAAATGGGTACCTATCCATCTATTTCGAATGTCTGTTTTCGAGATCTCTGGTACCTAGGCGTGTAGGGTATCATTTTCCACTAAATTTTGGACCCTAAATCGATTGGAATGGGTCTGGGATCCACCACACCTACTGTTTCCCCCATTTTCCCCATGTTGAAGAAATGATTCACCATGCGCCTAGGAATAACCAACCCCTGTGTAAGAATTTGCAGCGTTTTTTCTATTACATAGTGGCCGTTCTGTTTATTGTGTTGTTTCATTGTTATATTGTGCAGAATTATTTATTATACTACAACTCATGTGCAAACTAAAGCCAGTGTTCTGCAACGAAGTAATATTTCCAGTTAGTATTAGTCTGAGTCAACATCTATAAAATTCGTCAACTAGCTATAACGCCACTTTTGGAAATAAAATGCTGATATTTTTGAATATTTTCGAGAAACATGAAACAATGCAATTTGGAGTGAGTTTTCATAGGAATATTAACCACATTAAAATTTCGTAGCTGATTAGAAACGGTTTCATTCGATTATCTCCGAAAATTGAGATATTTGTACCATTATATACATTTTTGAGATCAACATCAAAAACTGTTTTTCAAATAAGCGATACAAGTAGTACCTGGTTTGATCACTCACTTTTGGATATTGGAACGACAATCGGCATTGCCCGAAAGAGAGCACGAAGCGCGTTGTTTACAAGAACTTTTTGTCGTTGCTTTTTGTAGTTGCCCTCAGTGAAAACAGACGGTGGTTGGTAAATACTGCTTGCGGTAAATACTGTTTTTTGTGTGTCAACCCCTCGAGGCGGGCACTCGAGATCATGGGACACTAAACGAGGCCAGAACTTTTGGGGATTTATGGCCGCAGGACCCACTCGAGTAGCAGGAGGGGCAAATCAGTGGGCATGTCTGAAGTGATACTGTTGAATCCTAAGGATAACCTTCTATATGAGCGTTATGTACGATGGTGGCCTTGGCGAGCAGATTTTTCCACTCACAAGTCAATGAGTACTAGAGATGTGCCGAAAAGAACAGAACAGGTATATTGGAACAGGTATCTGCTTGGAACAGTTCCGTTCCGGAACAGTCTGGTGGAATAGCCTGTACGAACTGTTCCAACTGCACAAGTCTCACACTCGCACTCGTTTGGAACAGCAACACAGACAATTAGACGAGTGCGGCGAAACTAGTATAAGTAAACACACACTCTTTATTCTTGGAAGATGCAGTATTGGAGAGAAAGAAAGATCCTCTACAATGGTGGAACAAAAAAAAAATTTGTGTATCCAACGCTTTCAAAACTGGCATTAAAACATTTAATGTGGTTGCAACATCAGTTGTGAACGTATTTTTTCAAAAACTGGAAGCATAATTAGTGACAGACGATCACTACTGAAACCCAGTAAAGTTAAAGAAATTGTGTTCCTAAATGCTAGCCATATTATGGTCTTATTAAGATGATTTAATTACTGTCACTATGGTCAGATTTATCTTGTTATAATTTTGAACAAGACCTAATTAACTTTGAATAATTTGACCTAAAAAATTGACATAATTAAAACAATTTTTAATTTATTTAATTGATTTAATTCAACTTACCCAAAATAACTTTTAGATATATCATTTTTAGTATTAAATTAGTACGTTATACGGACATCGGCGTGCATTACCCTGTTGTTATAAAGTGTTCCGCAACAGAAAACAGGATAGAGATGTTTTCGAGTATTTTTCTACGAATTACTTGCTGTTATAAAGTGTTCCGTGACAGAGAACAGGATAGAGACGCAACAGCATTGTCGGAGTCCTCAGACTCGAAGAACAGTTATCATGAGACCCCGTAGAACAGACTGTTCCGAACTGTTCCAAACTGTTCCGCCGGAACAGGTATATGAGACTAGTCTCAGCGCGGAACAGTCTCATGTGGAACAGAGAACAGGATAGAGACGCAACAGCATCGTCGGAGTCGTCAGACTCGAAGAACAGTCATCATGAGACCCCGTGGAACAGACTGTTCTGTAACATTAGTAGTTCAGCGTAACAATTTAGAACATAGTCAGTGGAAGTCCGTCAACTCGACAGAACATCATCAATGAACCCGTCGTGGAACCGTGTGTCCAACTGTTATTCGCCGGCACGATTATAACGAACGTCTAGCGGGACCAGAATAACTGAACTGCAGGAGGCGTCGATGGACGATACAGCTCTCGGCGGACCAAACGTTCCCTGTGTCTGAGAACACTGTTGTGGACAAACAGGAGGTTCCGAATGTTCGAGACCCTTAATCCTCCACAGGTCGTTGACCTTGCGACGCCAGCAGCCCATTTGACCAGTGCCAGTGCGAGCTCGCAACAGTTCCAAACTGTTTCGCCTGGAACTAGTATATGAGACTAGTCTCAACGCGGAACAGTCCCATGTGGAACTGTTCCACAAGATAGGCTAGTATGGCACATCTCTAATGAGCACCATGCATTGTCGTCAACGTCTGTACCAATCATCATCAACGAAGATTAAATAACACGATCAAATAAGTTCTGAACTAATTTGAACCTAATTAAGCATGATAAGGATATTATAATTTTTACCTGCATTGTGCACCTCATTGGCAGCCCTGCTCCTTGTGCAGTGGCTGTTGCTGTTCTTCTTCTTTGTATGGAATTTTCTTTTTCTCTCCAATGAGCTGATAAATTCGGATTGATTGCTTGAGTAAGAGAGGAGAAATGATTCAGTGATTGTGAACTGTACTGAGCTACAAGTAAAGGATCCTTTTGAAGTCCGCTGCAAAACCCTTAGGGGATGGGATTTGGGATGTTTCTTACAATTCCTGTTTCCGTTGTAGCTGGATTGGCTGTACCTTGAAGCAACGAACCTGAAAAATCGAACTGAATTCCCTTTTGTTATGTTTTTCCTCTCGAGAGCGTATTTGAGAAGGAAGTCACAAGTTTCAGGTAGATGCATAATAGTCGCTACTGACAATAAGAAATTACTGACCTACGAGGACAATCAACTTCCCAGACGGAGACATCTCGAAAGAATAACGGGTTTTTAAAATAAAACCCTTCTCCCTTCTTCCGGTAGCCGATTTTTGGGCGACATCCAAATGTCTAGAGCTCAACCATCCTGAGGGAACTAACTACTTAAACGGAGCACATGTCAACAAACACCCCAACCCGTTTGAACCTACCACGAGTTGTGTGCAACTTTAATGATTGTTTAAATTTATTTTAGACTCGTGAAGAATCGCTGTACAATGAGTCTATTAGGGTGGTTCAGAGTAGACTAGGAAGATTCAAGATATTTATATCGTCATTCAACGCAGAAATCGCGTATTATGAAATTACGTGTCGTAATTCAACAGAGAAGTAGCTTCATTGATGAAAGCGAGATGATTCACCCTTCATACATTGGGCAGTAAGAAATAAAAGGCTGCAAATTCATTCACACGGGTTGGTTATTCCTGGACCAGGCGCATGGAGACTCATTTCTTCAACATGGCGAATATGGAAACAGTGGGTGTGGTGGGTCCCGGACCAATTCCAATCGATTCAGCGTCCAAAATTTAGTTGAAAATGATACCCCACTTGCCTAAATCGCCCAAAATCTCGAAAATCTATTTTTCAAGAAACACATTTTGACCCCTACCCCGCACAAATTTGGTCCGATTGGGCTAAAAGTTTCGAGGACCGACTTAGACACACATTCGAAACGACCAACTTAAACCGGGAACAGACCCCTGACCCAAATTTCAGATTTTTAGAAAATTTCCTACTACCAAAAAAAGCCCACATTTAACTTTTTTGATCTAGACACCTTGAAACGTCCAAAACAATTTTTGAGCCCAATTGGAGAGGTTGATTTTTTGCATGAAAACATAAATAACCAACCAAAAATGTTAATTAGATCAGATTAAACAAATCCAGCTATTAAGCAGCATCTTCCTGCTATACGTCTGTGGTGCCCATAAAGCCAGGACACATGTAAAGGCTCTTCGGTTGTCAGACTCTTCTTTGTCGTTTTGAACTCCACGAAAATAACCTACCTTGCAACGTCTTCTTACCATAAGTCCGATTTGCACTAAGCATATGAATAAAAAGTAGTTCTACTGACTCGATATCTCATCAGATACCCCATAAGAACTACATGTCCAATATTTTGGCATATCCATCAATATGCCGTATTCCGCTACTCTCAGTCCGTCACATTGTCTTCTGTTCTTAGTCGGGATGTCAGTGACCTCGAAATTGTGATAACTAGAACAGCCTCCTTCGTGGTAAAAAAAAGTTTCCCGAGATCGTATCAACTGCGAAATCCTGTCAGGACGGCGGAATGACCACAATTTGTTGGATGAGCAAAAGTGAAGGCGCTAGAAAGGGACGAAACGGACGGTTGGAAGCCAAAGCAAACCGTCCTAAAGCCATGAGTAATGTGGAAGACGAGGAAACCGCGTGAGTAATGTTGTGGACGCTGAGAGTCGTGCGCATTCAGACGTCTAGAAACTCGCCTCTCAAGTCCAAAGCCTCCGTATGAATGAGCCAATTATTATTGACAGGGAGAGCAAGATAGGTAACCTCCTACTCCTCCTATTTGATAGCTACTTTTGCCTTTCCCAAACGTGTACCAAAGAAGCTGACCTCTGTTTCATAATAAAAAGTGAACGGATCGTAGCTCATCTATAGGTAGTTATTTACCCAACTTTTTACCATCTTCTGCAACCTGGAATCAAGTTTCACTTCCTTGCAGTTTTACAGCCGCTCATTACCCTCGGGAGCGTACCACCAATGATTCTCCCGACAATAGGGTACACAGTAGTACCTAATCCATATTGCCGGCACAGTATAAATTAACTTCATGGTTCCGAGCGTGCACAAAATGTGCCGCGTCAGCCAACTCAGCAAAATACCAACGAGAATCTAATCGTCACTTCTTGCGCTAATAGCAGTCCCTAAACCCCCTTTTGCAGCAATGGACGTGTAATTCTTCTTTCCCAACAGCCATGACGCATTCACAAAAATTTAAGACAACATACCTCGTTGCGATTATAAGAAGTCGTTATACGGAGTAAGTATTGTCATGGGTTGGATAAAAGAACGGCTCATATAATGCGATGAAAATGTTATTAGAAGATGGGGAGTGCAGTTCATCTCTCGGAAATACTAAATTGGCTCCAAATTGGCTAAGTTCATGAGTAACAAGACGATCCTCTACAGTTTAGGGCATATTGGCCTGATCAAAAACCCTGCAAATTCTTACACACGGGTTGGTTATTCCTCGAATGGGGGAAACAGTGGGCTTGGCGGGTCCCGGACCTATACCAATCGATTCAGAGTCCAAAATTTAGTGAAAAATGATACCCCACACGCCTAGGTACCAGTAATCCCGAAAACACATATTCAAAATTGGTAATATATATAACCAATTTGACCCATTACTTCTTCCGGTGGGTCCCAATCGATCCGGGACCCGCTACCTTTGGATTCAGCATCCCAAATTTAGTGGAAAATTGACGCCTTAATCGTCAAAAATCTCAAAAATTTATTTTTGAAAAAATATGGGGGAAGAAGTTATGGGTCAAATTGGTTATATATTACCCATTTTGAATAATGTGTGTTTTCGAGATTTCCGGTACCTAGGCGTGTGGGGTATCATTTTCCACTAAATTTTGGACCCTGAATCGATTGGAATTGGTCCGGTACCTCACCCACTGTTTCCATTTTCCCTATGTTGAAGAGATGAGTCTCCATGCGCCTGGTCCGAGGAATAAGCAACCCATGAAGAATTTGCAGCGTTTTTCTCTCTAGATTTACTTTTTTAATGGCATTTTATACCTAACTTTGCCTTTTGGTTGGTTATCCCTCGAATAATCAACCTATGTTTTCATGATAATGGTCAACCTCTCCGATTTGGCTCAAAAATTTTTTCTGGACGTTTCATGATGTCCTGATCAAAAAAGGTCGATGTCCGTCCGCCGTACGCCGTACGCCGTCCATGTTCCGCGCCGTTTTTGGTAGTAGAAAATTTTCTAAAAATCTGAAATTTGGGTCAGGGGTCTGTTCCCTGCCCAGACGGGTCCTCAAAACTTTTCAGCCCAATCGGACCAAATTTGGGGGGGGGGGGGGTCAAAATGTGTTTTTTGAAGAATGGATTTTCGAGATTTTGGGCGATTTAGGCGAGTAGGGTGTCATTTTCCACTAAATTTTGGACGCTGAATCCAAATAAATTGGTCCCAGAACGATTGGCACCCACTGGAAGAAGTAATTGGTCAATTTATGGGTAAAAAAGACTAAATCAGAAAACAAAAATATTCGCTCCGAGGGCGGGGCTCGAACTGAGAACCTTCCGGTTACTGTCGAACGCGCTAGCCACTTGCACCACGAATAATACGAATAATACGAAATACTTTATTGACATAAATCAGTTAAATGACAATAATATTCATTTATTGCTTAAGGTTAGTCCATCAGTACCGGCATAGTAGCTGCCTTAGGTGATTTTTACGCATGAGGGTTGAGGAGCGTGACAATTCACGAGGGTCTTTGTTGAGTAAAATGTAAAAGGCAAAATTCCACTTTAAAAAATCTTTGAGCAGGGAACAATAAATAAATAACTTTAAAAAAAAACTATTTACATTATATACACAAGATACAAAATTTACACTATTTACAAATGAGTGGCCTGCCGCCTTCTCCTTGTGGTCGCCCAACGGGGTTTACGGAGGATGTTGAGGCCACTTGCGCCACGGTGTAATCTAGACTCGGGTGAATGGCGTGTGGCATATCGTTGCCACTAAATTTTGGACCCTGAATCGATTGGAATGGGTCCGGGACCCGCCACATCCACTGTTTCCCCCATTCGAGGAATAACCAACCCGTGTGTAATAATTTGCAGATTTTTATTCTTAAACATCTCAAAAGGCATTTCTTGTTTGAATAGTTCTTACTTTTGTTTTCAAAACTCTCATGATCTTATGAAATTCTCAATTCAACTTGAGGATAGTGATTAAAGTGACCGTGTCCAACGAAAACCTGGTAGGCAAGTGTGGTACTGCGGAGTTTGGAAGCGAAGCTTGCAGGGAGTGTCCTTATAATATACGCATAGTGTGCACTTAATTCAAATTCTGATCCTTGTTTGTGAACCAGTAAAACAAATTAGAAATAGCCTTTAAGTATTCAGTTCAGTTCAACAGAGCACACGGCCACCATCTTCTCGGTAAACTGATAAACAACTTGCTCGTCGATGTCATCGTATTCATGGTTCCAGTTTTTCTTTCTGCACATCGAATCACTGATGCCAAGCACGAAGCAGTCGCCTTCTCGCCGGCTCGTTTTCATTGCAATCACCTATTGCCTCACAGACCAGAAACCGCTTCAGGTTTGACGGTGGGTTTTCTTTCCGTAAAGACAACTCATGCTAGTCGTTCTTCTTTGTCTTTAATTCCGTTCGCGGCTCCAACCCACCCATTGGCGTCTGGCCGCTGGAAAATGATCTAGTTCGGAACGATAGCCACATTTCGATCAGACAGTCTTCTTTGAACGTTCGTTTCGTCGGCAAATTCAATCGTCGTTTAGCCCACCACGTTGACCTAATCCGGTCCAAACAACGCTCTTTCATGATGAACTTACTGGCAGCCAAAGGTCTCCAGTTCATAGGTACAAATGTTTCTAAAGTAAAGTAAAGCAAGGAATTTCATCAAGGATTTCCGTCCGTTCAGCGAATGTTTCTACATAGCGGGTAATCGCCTCGATGAACGAGTGGGCAAACAAACTCGAACATTTTATAGACATATTATGTAGACGCTTCAACCATGAATAATTTTTCTAACATGCTTTTTCGTGCTCTTTGAAGCCCAACACGTGATTGGATTCCTCTTTTCTAGGCATCCACGTCTTCTTCGATTTCTCGCGGTTATTTTTTTTTCTAAAATTATTATGTTCATGGTCCAAACCCAACCGTTATATGATTTATTATAACAGGAATACAGCCTCACCCATTGTAAATCCTCGGACCAGGCGCGTGGAGACTCATTTCTTCAACATGGGGAAAATGGGGAAACAGTGTGAGTGGTGGGTCCCGGACTCGTTCCAATCAATTCAGCGTCTAAAATTTAGTGGGAAATCATACCCCACACGCCTAGGTACCGGAAATCTCGAAGACAGATTTGAAATGGGTAGATAGGCACCCATTTTGACCCATAGCCTCATCCAGAGGGCACCAATCGCTCCGGAACCCATTTCATTGGATTCAGCGTTCAAAATTTAGTGGAAAATGATACCCCACACGCCTGGATTGCCAAAAATCTCGAAAATTAATTTTTTGAAATACACATTTTTACCCCTACCACACCTAAATTTGGTCCGATCGGGCTGAAACGTTTCGAGGACCAACCAAAGCCAGAAACAGACCCCTGACCAAAATTTCAGATTTTTAGAAAACATTTTCAAATCAGCGTGGACGGCGGACGGCCGATGGACATTTGCTAATTTATATCTAGACATCTTGAAACGTCCAGAACAAAATTTTGGGCCGAATTGGAGAGGTTGACCATTTGCACCATGTCATATTATTATTACAACTCCGTCGCTAAGTTATTTGTCATCACATGTTTACTCACTCTCAAATTCTCCACTCATAATTGTGCATTCCGTTCATAACTATGTAACAGTTTTATTTGATTAAAGCCTATAAATTACGAAAGGTTTGACTATAACAATTTAATCAAATAAAACGATATGGACAAACTCTACAAGCCAGACAAATTTTCTACGGAGCCCGAGAAATCTACCGCACAGCGAGAATGGCTTCATTGGCTTCGGACGTTTGAAAACTACGTCGAAAAAGCTGGTGTCGAGGCTCCTGATAAATTGAAGGTACTCTTAAATTTCATATCTTCCAATGTATATGAGTACATTAGCGACTGCACCGAATACCAAGCTGCTATTGATATTCTAACTGCTCTATTTGTGAAACAAAAAAATATCATATATGCTAGACACAAGCTTGCCACTCGAAAACAGTTCCCTTCGGAAACAATCGACCTGTACCTGACGGCTCTCAGGGCATTAGCTAAAGAATGTGAATTTACAGCGGTTTCGGCTGAGCAAAATAAAAACGACTACATCCGGGATGCGTTTATTGCCGGCCTACTGTCGACTGACATCCGTCAGCGACTTCTAGAGAATAGAGCTCTTACCCTAGACGATGCTGTAGAAAAGTCCCGCTGCATTGAGATAGCTATCAAAAATTCGGAAACGTACAATATGTCTCAACTTAATCCTCATGATTACGCGGCTAACACGGCAAACAGTCAATGCAATGCTGCTTCATTGGACTCAAGAAAATGTTTCTTTTGTGGGGGTTCTCTGCACTCTCGCAAGAATTGTCCTGCTCGAGACTCGGTGTGTTCCAATTGCAACAAAATTGGTCATTACAGCAAGGTTTGCCGATCAAAGAAACCGACCAAACCTGTCAAAACGACGGCTGCCCTTCCGACCTTAGATCCCTCCGACGCTTCCTGTGACAGCCCTTTCCTGGCTAGCATAATAGGAGCTAGCATTTCTCCTTCTCTCTCCAAAGCTATCGTTCCAGGAGTGATTGATGGGATAAGTGCGCAATGTCTCATTGACACAGGTAGCTCTGGAAGCTACATCAGCGAGGAGTTTATAAAAATTCACAAACTCCCGATCTTTCCTGATAGTGGAATAGTATCCATGGCTTCCACATCCCTTTCCTCCTCCTTGAAAGGCTGTGTCAGACCCCGCCTCCAGCTTCTAGAACACTTGTACGATGATATCAAACTATCAGTGTTACCGAATCTGTGTGCAGACATCGTAATAGGTCATGACATCTTGAAATCACATTCGCGTCTCGATTTCACTTTTGGGGGTTCTAACCCACCCCTTTTGGTGTCCAGTAGCACTGTATTTTCTAGTGCTAACGTAGAACCAATTAAGATCTTCTCAAATCTCTTGCCGAACGTCAAACCCATTGCGACAAAGTCACGGCGCCATTCCATTGAGGACGCTAAATTTATCGATGACGAGATATCTAAACTTCTTAAAGCCGGTATCATCGAGAAAAGCTCATCTCCTTGGAGGGCCCAAGTCCTGGTAACACGGAATACCAACCACAAAAGGCGAATGGTGATTGACTACTCAAACACCATTAATAAATTCACAGAGCTAGATGCCTATCCCATCCCGAATGTTGAGGAGGTGGTTTCAGAGATGGCACAATATAGCCATTTCAGCACAATCGACCTGGAATCTGCATATCACCAGGTACCGATTTGTTTAGAGGACCGTCCTTATACAGCTTTCGAGGCTAGCAGAAGGCTGTATCAATTTACCAGACTCCCGTTTGGGGTAACCAATGGGGTGCCCGCCTTCCAAAAATTCCTAGACCAAATCATTGACAAAGAGAAACTGCAAGGTGTTCGCTGCTACATAGACGACATAACAATTGGTGGTCGCTCGCAGGCTGAACACGATTCTAATCTGAATCGATTTCTAGAGGTAGCAAAAAAGTATAACCTCAAACTCAACAAAAATAAATGTCAATTTTCTTCGCCGTCCATAAAACTGCTTGGACATCTTATAAGTCAAGGTTCCATTAAACCGGACCCCGAGCGTCTGAGACCTATGTTGGAACTTCCACCCCCTGGTGACAAGGGAGCATTGCAGAGAGTAATCGGGCTATTTGCGTACTACTCAAAGTGGATCCCCAGATTCTCAGAGAAAATCCGGCCCCTGATTGATAGCTCGACATTTCCATTAGCAGATAGAGCTATTCGAGCATTCAAAAGTATAAAAGATGATATCTCCAGCTCACTCCTTACTTGTGTCGACCCGAATTCTCCGCTTGTGGTTGAGACTGACGCATCGGATATTGCAATTTCTGCAACACTAACTCAGAATGGGCGTCCGGTAGCATTCTTTTCGAGGACTCTAAGTGACAGTGAGAAAAGATATCCAGCAATAGAAAAGGAAGCCACTGCAATAATCGAGAGCCTAAGAAAATGGAGACACTATCTAAGCAATCGTCACTTCAAACTTGTCACTGACCAAGAGGCCCTTTCTTTCGTGTTCAATCTAAAGCACTCAAGCAAAATAAAAAATGACAAGATACAACGCTGGAGGCTTGAGATGTCATGTTTCAGCTTCGATATCATGTACCGGCCAGGATCTCTCAACAAAGCAGCTGATGCACTATCCAGGGTCTGTGGAGCCACGCAAAATGATGTTTTATACAATTATCACAAATCCTTGTGCCATCCTGGGGTAACCAGAATGCTACATTGGATCCGATCCAAGAACCTACCCTTCTCGGTTGATGATGTCAAGCGTGTCACTTCCGCTTGCACCATTTGTGCGGAATTGAAACCTAGGTTCCACAAACCTCATGAAAATCGTCTAATAAAAGCCACGAGACCTTTCGAAAGGCTAAACATTGATTTCAAGGGGCCAGTCCCTTCAAACTCGGGTAATCAGTATATTTTAACAATTGTTGACGAATACTCTCGTTTCCCGTTTGCATATCCATGTCGGAATATGACATCCACTACAGTCAAGCACAAATTGTACAACTTATTTTCCATTTTTGGCACCCCGGCATACATCCATACGGACCGTGGGACTTCATTTCTTTCAAAGGAACTGACAGACTACCTGCACGGACAAGGAATCGCCACCAGCTCATCGACCCCGTACAACCCCGAAGGAAACGGTCTTGTCGAACGTTATAATGGTATACTATGGAAAACCATTTCAATGGCACTAAAGAATAAGGGCTTGGATACGTCTAGATGGGAAGAGGTCCTACCAGAGTCTCTTCACGCCATCCGCTCCCTCCTGTGCACATCGATAAATTGTACTCCCCATGAAAGAATGTTTTCCCATGCACGACGGTCGACGAATGGTTTAGCTATACCGTCATGGCTTGCCAATCCAGGGAAGGTATGGATGAAAAGCCATGTACGTTCAACGAAATACAGTCCACTGGTAGAAGAAGTGGACTTGATACAAGCAAATCCAGACTATGCTTTGATCCGTAGAGGAGACGGGAGACAGAGCACGGTCTCTCTGAAACACTTGGCGCCAAGAGGGGACAACTCTATCTTCGGACATCAAGAAGTGGAAACAAGCAGTAATACTACAAATCCACGAGTTCAAGAACAAGACCCCTCATCCAGAATTGACCATTTAGAGTCTACTGAATCCACAAGCAGTAATACTACAAATCCACGAGTTCAAGAACAAGACCCCTCATCCAGAATTGACTATTTAGAGTCTACTGAATCCCTGAGGCCTCCTACCACTCAGAATTCCCAAAGCCCAACTCTCTCGCAAGAGGACATTGCTGTAGACGAACCAAGAAGATCCCTAAGGACGAGGAATCCACCAGCGTATCTTAAGGACTATATAACAAATTAACAGGGGGAGAATGTCATATTATTATTACAACTCCGTCGCTAAGTTATTTGTCATCACATGTTTACTCACTCTCAAATTCTCCACTCATAATTGTGCATTCCGTTCATAACTATGTAACAGTTTTATTTGATTAAAGCCTATAAATTACGAAAGGTTTGACTATAACACACCAAAACATAGGTTGATTATTCAAGGAATAACGAACCAAAACCGTCAAAGGTTCAAACCCGTTGGCGATTACAGAGTGATTCAGAAGGGATTTCCAGCTAAATACACGTATCTGAGTGCAGTCTCAGTATCGCGTACAGAATGACTTCAGATATCAGGTACAATTCATATTCGTTTCATCACCGTGTCCCCATAAGCAAAAAAAAAAAAAAAAAAAAAAAAATTAATGAAGGATCTAAATGAATGGAAAGTAAAAATCACAGCGCACCAATGGGCCACCCAGGCTGCACATGGAGCGCTGTGAAGACCTCCGAAGCAATTTATTACGAGTTTTAATTTTGGTTTACGGTTTCGGTCGGAAGTTCAGGCACGATTTAACCGCCTGACAGCATGGGAGCACGTAGCCTCGGACGTCGGAAACTTGTGGAAATAATTGAGAACTAATTAAGGCTCTCGGTTGTGTTTTTGATAAGTGTAATCAATTTATAAAGATTCACAAGGCAATATTGTTTTGGCCGGTCACGTTGGGGAAGAAAGTCAAAGGCTCATTTCGAGATTCGAATCGTGATCTGGGGGAAATTGGGTAGTTAGGTTGGTCGCACTGTCTTGTGTTTCATAAAAGACAGCCTTAGCTCAATTCCACTATAGATTTTCTGTGCGAATCATTCAATCTTTCAACGTCCAAAATTTTGGAAAATGAAACCCCACAAGCGTAATTCTCAAAAACTCCAAAAAAAAACAAGATTTAAAAAAAAAAAAAAAAAAAAAAAAAAAAAAAAAAAAAAAAAAAAAAAAAATTACCCTCTTTACCAATTGTTACCGTCTTACCAAATTTGAGTCGACTTAGCTGAATGGTCTCGAGGGCCAAAGAGCAAGTAAAAGGTCACTAACCATGATTTCATATTTTTAAAAAATCTTCTGCTACCAAAAACATCTAATTTTGGTAGGTTATTCCTTAAATAATCAACCTAAGTAATCATGCTCAAGGTCATGGAGAAAATTTTGTTTTATTAATTTAATGATGCCTGCATAGAAACTCTGCAAATTCAATCACAGGGGTTGGTTATTCCTCGGACCAGGTGCATGTCCGGTGTTTGTGGAGCTCACTCCAATCGATTTTGTGTCCAAAATTTAGTGGAAAATGATACCCCACACGCCTAAGTACCAGAAATTTCGAAAACACACATTCGAAATGGGTAGATAGGCACCCATTTTGACCCGTAACCTCTTCCGGTGGGCGCCAATCGTTCTTGGTCCCATTTCATTGGATTCGGCGTCCAAACTTTAGTGGAAAATTATACCCCACACGCCTAGTTCGCCAAAATCACGAAAATTCTTTATCCAAAATACACATACTCTTCCCTGAGTGTGCTAATCGGGCTAAAAAGCCCCAAGCCGAAAACAGCGTGACGGTGGACGGACATTTTGTCTTTTTGGATCTAGACATCATAGAACGTACCTATACAAAAATAAAATAAATAAATAACATTTGTGGGGTTGATTTTGAGGGGACACTCCCTCTCTCCCCATAAAATTGGGCACGATTGCATTAATTGCATTAATTGATGTACGCTCAGTAAGTCATATAACATGAATAAGAAAGCCCAGGTATCGACGCGCCAAAAGACCCGCTGAGCCGAAATAGGTGAGAGACTGTACTGCCTGAAATTAGATGCCGAAGGGAGGGCGAGACGAGGAGTACCCAGTGATATTGCAAAAGTGTATTAAAGACAAGCACGATTTCCGCAGGGTAATAGAGAAACCCGCAGTCCGTTAGCTCCTGACCTTATCGCCTTCTCGTACGAAAAAGTCCCGAAATCGGTTGTAAAACGCCCCGATCTTGCGCTTCACCCCGAATCACGAACAGGGGTCAGCCAAGAACCCACCCAGTGGGAGCACCACAAAAAGAAACTACGCAATCGTGAATGAAAACTATTGGAACTTTCGATTCTATCGGGCTCTGGGGTAAAATCCCAAGTTTTCAAAATGAATGCGGACCCAAGCAGATCATTTTGATTTGTATTTATTTTGCTCTCTGGGGAGATTGGATAGTGTAGACAACATCATCCCGTCAGGAAAACCACCCGGCCAAGAAAGCCAAAAGTGCCACGGATGTTGGTGTTGAGGCACAGCCAATGTGGCCATGCAACTGAGATTTCTTTTGGTTGGTTATTCCTGAATAATCAACCTATGTTTTGGTACAAAAGGTCAACCTCTCTGATTCGGCCTAAACATTTTTTCTGGACGTTTTACGGTGTCTAGATCAAAACATGAAGAAAATGGGGGTAACAGTGGGTGTAGGCCCAAACCCATTCCAATCGATTCAGGGTCCAAAATTTATTGGAAAATGATACCCCACACGCCTAGGTTACAGAAATCTCGAAAACGCACATTGGAAATGGGTAAATAGGCACCCATTTTGACCCATAATCTCACCCAGAGAGCACTAATCGTTCCAGGACCCATTTCATTGGATTCAGCATCTAAAATTTAGTGGAAATGATACCCCACACGCCTAGATTGCCAAAAACATCGGAAAACCATTGTTTCATGTACACACATTGACCCCTACCCCGCCCATATATGGTCCGATCGGGCTAAAAAGATTCGAGGACCAACTAGAGCCGGAAACGGGTTCCTGCCCAAAATTTCTGACCTAAATCGGCGTGGATGGCGGATGAACATTTGCTAATTTTTATCTAGACATCCTTGAAACGTCCAGAAACAAATTTTGGGCTAAATTGGAGAGATTTTGCGTCCGTTTTTGGTAGTAGAACATTTTCCAAAAATCCGAAATTTGGGTCAGCGGTCTGTTCCCGGCTCTTGTTGGTCCTCGAAAATTTTCAGCCCGATCGGACCAAATTTGGGCGGGGTAGGGGTTAAAATGTGTAATTTAAAAAATGGATTTTGAGATTTTTGGCGATCTAGGCATGTGGGGTATAACTTTCCACTAAATTTTGAACGTTGAATCCAATGAAATGGGTTCTAGAACGATTCGCACCCACCGGAAGAAGTTATGGGTCAAAATGGGTATCTATCTACCCATTTTGTGAAAGTGTTTTCATGATTTCTGGTACCTAGGCGCTTAATCGATTGATGCCTACTCTACTCAATAACCTCATTGTCAAAAATTTAGTGAAAAATGATACCCCCGCATACTTTCAAATAGTCCAGAAAACCGAGAATGTGAGTTTTCCAGATAGAGCGTGTCGAGATTGATCATTCAACCAAGAAGACGATGAAAGATTAACTATAAAATGTATGGAAATGGTTCCTAAATATGCAACAACAAAATAATATGGTGCAGTTACCTTAAAAGAATAACACGAATACTTACTTAATACCTAATCACTATCAGGAGATGATCTAATACTGTAAAACCAAAGGCTTCATCATATAATCCCGTATGAACTCATTCTTATGAAAATGGATTCAATGAAGTATTACACATCGTTTGAGATCGACCTCAGGCATAAAGACACTCATATGTAGGCTCTTTATTCCGAGGATTCATCGACCAAAAAATTCCTCGAATAAGTTACAGAAGACAGTGTGGGGAGTGGTTAATACGCTGAGCTCCTCAGACAACTTCAATTGCGGCATCCGCGGCAATTCTGACGGATTTTATAGCCGGACGATGAATAATCAGAAAACCTTCTAATGGCGGGAAAGGCTCGAGAGACGGTGGCAGTATTTCGCCCTTTCATGAGGAGAACCGCTCCTTGTGATCGTTTGCCAGGTCATTTTAAGAAATTCTGCACTCGTCATCCTCGTGGGTGAGCGGTTCTTTCGAATGGACCGTGCCTCTTTACTTGGGCGTTTGACGGAGAAAGTCCGTTATTCAACAAGAAATGTTATCAGTTAAAAATCATTCTACTGATTAAGCTGGGTTCACATTGACGCGGTTTTTCCGTTGGGCGGCAAACGCGTTCTGCCATCTGATTGGCTCCACGGGTCTATCACAGCTGCCGCTGGTGAACTTTTAAAGCGGTCTGTATCCATCAAATTATTTTGATATTTGCCGCAGTAACGCATGCGCAGAGGGTCTCAGCACAGCTCTCCCCGCCGCATTTGTAATCTCATGTTATCTCATTTTTGTTATCTCCGATTTGCCACCAATCAGCTCCACGAACCCGCTTGTCGCACCGCATCCATGTAAACACCCAAACTCAAAACTTATTTCCCCCACCATTCTACCGCAGTTGCCGCTAACGGAGAAACCGCGTCCATGTGAACCCAGCTTTCAGTGTTCAATGGCCATCTAAACAATAAATCCTTAGTGGATATTAGAGAGTTCCTAAGAGATAACGCCGAACATGACTCCCTGGCCTTATTTCAACTGCGCATGCGCGTGTACTAAGTTTGGCCGTATTGTGCTATGTTCGGTTTTGCTTTGCGTTACAAATGTTTTTAACGTCATTAGCCTGACGCTGAGATAACACTACGCTGGTTTGTTTTAGTTATTTTAAAGATGTCTCTTGGTTAATAGCCCAGGGAATTGATGCCTGCCAACATTTGTTAACCAGTACATATGTATATTAATTTTTTTTCTCCTCAATTGAACAGAATACCGGTATGTCTAGAACGTTAAAATTACAAATCATCATCTACAACATTATTTATTAGAATATAGCGTGTAGTATTCATGCATTAAGCAACTCCCCCGAACCGCACAGGGCATGCCCTATGGTTCTGGGGCATTTCCACTGTATATACACACTTATCGGTAACAAAATTGGAAATAAAATCATACATTCATGTCTGCCCCCTGTCTTCGTCGCGTTTTGGTTGAATAATCAACCTACGCTATCATGCTAAAAGTCAATCTCTCCGATTCGGGTCAAAAAATTTTTTGGGCGTTTCAAGGTGTCTAGACCAAAAAGTCAAATGTCCGTCCGCCGTCCACCGTACGCCGTCCGCCGTCCACGCCAATTTTGGTAGTAGAAACTTTTTTTAAATATCTGAAATTTTGGTCAGGGGTCCGTTGCTGGTTCTAGTTTGTCCTCAAAACTTGTCAGCCCGATTGGACCAAATTTTGGACGCTAAATCCAATGAGACGGGTTCTGGAACGATTGGCATCCACCAGAAGAGGCAATGGGTCAAAATGGGCATCCACCTACTCATTTTGATACCTTGGCGTGTGGGTAATGAGTCTTCATGCTGCTGGTTCAAAGAATAACCAAGCTCTAAAGGTATTTGCAGGGTTTCAATTTACATCTTAAAATGATTTAGTTAAAAGTAGGCCTGGTTGCACTGAATGTAGGCGGTCCTGGGTCGGCGTAATTACTGGTCATGTCGGTTCTAAGCGGTCGAATCATATAAACTAGAGAGTATTATCAAATCGTGATTAACTGAGCTTGCACTCACATTCAAATTCGAAAGCAGTGAGCGGTATTCGTAACTGACCATCCTCAACTGAAGGAAACCGGAACAATGGAACAATGATGTGACTCTTGGCGACTCGTAGGTTGGAGTGAAGGAAAAGCGGAATAATAAATAGGAGAGATGGTCTAAGGACATTAGGCGCGAGAGGCCTTTCTACTCACGGGCAAAGTTCACACTTCCTGGCTGCAGGAATCTTCACTGATCAACCTTTCGTGCGCGCAAAGTCTTCATTTTATAAGATCGTAATCTTATACGAGACATGATCCGTGTCATGACGAAAGGAATGCATTTTGAGAAGTCGGCCTTCTCGTTTCTTTGGCGTTTGATGACCTAAATTTGGCTGCTCGTACCTTGCAATACAAGATGTGGGGTCACGCGCTCAGCGCGTGAGCTCTGTTTCAACCTGTGAGCGTCGCACGCGCCTGGCGCGTGAAGGCAGCCCTCACTTCAGATCGCTCCTCCAGTATACCAGAAAGTGAAATGGAACATATTTCTACTTACCGCGCCAGTTTTGAACCTTCTGAAGGTACTGTAAACGTCGGAGTCAGCTGGCGTGTTGCAAAGATGCAAAAAAATAAGTCCGAAATAGGGGACTGGTATGGAGTTTTCTTGCCATTTTGCATCGTTTTCAGTGTTTCCGCCTCAAGATTTCTTTCTGTGCTTCGCTTTAGTACACGAAATACGTCGGAGCAAATAGTTTACTCCAAGGTAAATATCTCATGCTACCGAGCCGCACTGGGTTAGGAGCTCGCTTCGAATCTCATTCCACATGCAGCGCACTCACCTGGCGCGTTCCTATTTCAGATGACTCCCGCACAGCTGCTCAAACGAGCTCAACAATTCCGCAGCGAACAGATTAAGGGTCAATATCATCACTTCTGGGGGCGCCAATCGGTATGGGGCCAATCTCAATGGGTTCAGCGACCAAAATTTAGTCGAAAACGATACCTCATATGCCTACTTCCTTAAAATTCATGTAGGCGTAGTAAACAACCTTACGAAGTGATAGTATTATACCAGCTACGACCTAGATCGTTAGCTGTCGCAATAAGAAAACACGACTTTATCATACCAATGGAATGCATTAGGTGGCAGAGGCACTTGTTGCTCCTATGTGTAAGTTGGTAGTTGATTCTTGTCAAGAGAAGATGTCCCGATAGAAAAAACATGGTGGCGCCCATTTGGCTGCTATCTCGTAACCGGTGACTTCTGTTCGACGACAGTCCTTTTTTGATCTCCCATCTACCGCCAGTCTGGCTTGAATTTCAGTTCTGTTTCCGATTTAGGGCGAGTAGGTTCCTCGCGTGGACTTGTAAATAGAAAGGATCCACATGAATGACGGTATTTCCGGGTTTTCTGGCTACTAATAAAGAGTTTGTGTCAAGATTTCAAGTTTGTCCCAGATCTACTGAAACCTTTCACAAAGTAAAACACAGTGTCCTTTCTTTGGCTTGCAGATTGTGCCTATTCGTACGCGAGCCACACCAATTCTTCTTAAACCTTTGGTCATCCAGTTGTCGGCTGCAGCTGAATTTGGTATTTCTTGAGAGGAGCTACTCTCGCCGGCACGTGGATAAAAACAAAACACGGCAAATTCATCCACAGGGGTTGGTTATTTCTTGGACCAGGCGAAAGGAGACTAACTTCTTCAACATGGGGAAAATAGGCAAAACAGAGGGTGTGGTGGGTCCCGGACCAATTCCAATCGATTCGGGGTCCAAAATTTAGTGGAAAATTATACCCCACACGCCTAGGTACCAGACATCTCAAAAACACTTCAAAATAGGTGGATAGATACCCATTTTGACCCATAGCCTCATCCAGAGAGCACCAATCGTTCTGGGCTCCGTCTCATTGGATTCAGCGTCAAAAAATTAGTGGAAAATGATACCCCACATGCCTAGGTACCAGAAATGTTGAAAACACACATTCGAAATGGGTAGATGGGCACCCATTTTGACCCATAACCTCTTCCGATGGGTGCCAATCGTTCCGGGACCCGTTTCATTGGATTCAGTGTCCAAAATTTAGTGGAAAATGATACCCCACCCACCTAGATTGCCAAAAATATCGAAAATCCATTTTTCAAAAAACACATTTTGACCCCTACCCCACCCAAATTTCATCCGATCGGGTTGAAATGTTTCGAGGACCAACTCGAGCCGGAAACGGGTCCCTGACCAAAATTTCAGATTTTTAGAAAATTAATTTCTATTACCGAAAACGGCGCGGATGACACGGCGGACGGACATTTGACTTTTTTGATCTAGACACCTTGAAACGCCCAGAATAATTTTTGGGCCAAATCGGAGAGGTTGATCTTTTGTTTGAAAACAGGTTAATTATTAAAGGAATACTGAATATTCCACTACTTCCGCCAAGTAGATTGGTGCCTACCAGACGTGGATTTTTGAGATTTTCATGTACAGGCGCGGATTTAAGGGAGGGGTCACGGGGGTCATGACCCCCCCCCCCCCCTCTTCCCCAAACCAGGTAGAATTTTGAAAATTTTTGAAATTTTGAGATTAACTAAATTTTTTCAAACCAAAAATCTAACAAAATGAAGAAATTGACTAGAGCAATTTTTTTTTTTACAAAAAAGAGTTTTAGTAAGCCGAAGAATTAGAAACTAAACACAGACTAGAATCAAACTTTATTCATACTACAAACATTAATAACAAAATTATTTTTTAATGGAATAATAAGGAATGAAATTAGTTATTATTATTATTTTTTTTTTTTTTGCTTTTGATTTTACCCTGTGACCCTTTCCGAAAAAAATTTCTAGATCCGCGCCTGGTCATGTACTCAGGCGTGTGGGGTATAATTTTCCACTAACGGGGAATCGCTTTGATTGGATTTTATTTTCATTATTATCTATTGTACATAATGCATTGTGTATTAGGGGTACCAACGTAACTGCTTAATGCGTCGCCTGTAACACCCAGTTAACTCATTTTATTTGTTAGCATTCACTGACGGCCTGTTATTTGTGTATGATGAGATCTTCATTTTTTGAGCAATTCCAATTCAGTTTCACGTCACTTCACTATACGATCCCCTTGATGGGGTTTGTTCATATCATTTGCACGTGCTGAAGGCTGGCAAGTAAACGTTAGCTTCCAATAGCTCTCATAAGCTCCATTGTTATTCCTAATATACTCGTAATCTCCCAAACACCAATCCGTAGGGGCAATTATCGCATCTAATCCTCCCAAGTTTGGCGACGAGCTTCAAATAATAGGTATTCTGTCGCACGTGCTCCGATGCCTAAACTCGATACGAAGTTAATTATCTTAATCTGTCAGCCTTCTATTAATGTTGGGCAATGTGCGCGTTACCGTGCTGCATTAGATAGTTGGGTACGATGACACGAGCCAACTTTCGACTTTTACCCATAAACACTTAGAATACTGGAGACGAAGGAATTCCCTTTCACCCGTAAAACGGGAGTCCCGAATAAAATCCTCGCTTAGCAACAATGAAAATCGGAGAACAGTTTCCAGTGTTGCTCAGCAGGGAGCTCTTGGATCGTCTAGAAACAAAATTTTAACGATTTTCTTGCAGTATGAGTACGTTTTTACGAGCTCAAGAAAAAACATTCACTTCTATTCAGCCATATTCTCTTCCAGACCAACAATTTTTTCTGCAAAGTTAGCTCGCTCACTCGAGATTCTATACGGATTAAATCGGGTTTGATTCACAAATATAGCTTTTTTACGTCAAATTGGAGGTTTTTCACATCAGATTGGAGGTTTTACACGTCAATTTGCAGGTTTTACGTTTCAAATTGGAGGTTTTACATCGGACTGCTCGAATTATGTGATGAGAATGATGATAGACCTGACAGCCGCTACTGCAGGGAGAGACTTACCTTGAAAACTTTGTTCATTCTTTTCCGTTCATTATGCTCATTCTTACTTGTTGGATGTTACGTTTCACTCGCTAATTTGTTGTTATTGCTTTCCCAGAATTAAATAAAATATTTCTGTCATCCACCAAATTGATGTGTAAAACCTCATATTTGACGTAAAAATGCTATATTCACTAAGAGCTTCGATCGGTTCATAATTTCGGATTATAACAGCGTCAAGCTTCAATTTTGAATACTGAATTAAAATTTTGATAGCAACAATGACGTAGGCACGTTAACATGCCGTGAATCACAAATGAATTAATGCAATTATGTGAAATCAGGATGAACCGTTCAACAATATCAACCCGATCAACTCAGCTCTCGGTGCCAACTGATTAGAAAAATGGGGGAAACAGTGGGTGTGGCGGGTCCCGGACCCATTCCAATCGATTCAGGGTCCAAAATTTAGTGGAAAATGGTACCCCACACGCCTAGGTACCAAAAATCTTGAAAACACACATTCGAAATGGGTAATAGATACCCGTTTTGACCCATAGCCTCATCCAGGGGGCACCAATCATTCCGGGACCCGTTTCATTGGATTCAGTATCCAAAATTTAGTGGAAAATGATACCCCACAAACCAAGGTCGCTAAATATATCGAAAACCCATTTTTCGAAAAACATATTCTAACCCCTAACCCGCCCAAGTTTGGTCCGATCGGGCTGAAGCCAAAAATGGGTCTCTGACCTAAATATCAGATTTTTAGAAAATTTTCTACTACCAAAACCGGCGTAGACGGCGGACGGACATCTGATTATTCAAGGAATAACCAACCAAAAGATAATCCTAAATCTGTATTTAGGCAAACATCAACCTCTTTTGTCTTGTTCAGTGAAGCATTGCCTCTATATCTTGAGGCACTGAGTTTTTGCCTTCACACATCACGTACACGATACTTAAGTATGCTTAGAAAACGACGAATTCGATGGTGTCCGAATTTTCAAAACGATTAAGTTGACCTATTTGCACAATGTGCATTGGTGCAGTATATTCCTGAAAAGTTGGCAATCCTTCAATAGGTAAAATATTCACACATAAAGTGGGTTGCAGTATTGATGTATAATATGAGCTGAATACTTAATTAATTATTGATGATTGTACAAATTGAAGGAAGAATGAAATTATGATCTGCAAGGCGTTTGACTCAAATGATCAGTTAATCACTCACCAAGTTTTCCAGTAAAATTGAGGGTGAACGCGAAAGATCGTTGGAATATTTCGGAGGTGATTTTTTAAGTCGGAAAACACACGAACCGCGTAGAAGTATAGGTTACAGCGTCCGCCGGCTATGCCGACAGTAAAAACAAGGTTGCCAACAAAACGAAAAGACAAGTACTGCAACCTAGTGTCACTTCTAAGCAATAAGAAAGGGTAGGTAGCAACAAAGAATAGGGGATTTGCTCTCCATTCCTCGTCATGATCAATTTTTATTCGCATTAAATTTCAATTTAATGGATAGAGTGCCGATGGAGTTCTTCAAAAACGCACCGGAATCTTTGGTAACCGAACTTCTCCTCGTCTTCAATCGCATATTGTTGGAGGAAAAGGTGCCTAGGAGTTTTACCAGAGCGATTGTGTTCCCTATATTTAAAAAAGGAAATCCTAGTGAGGTGGAGAACTACAGAGGAATCTCTTTTATGGATGCAGCTGCTAAAATATTTGTGGGAATGTTAAATAACCGCCTGGCGGATTGGGTGGGCAAGAAAAACATACTGTCCGATTACCAGGCGGGATTTCGGAAGGGACACTCGACTGCTGACCACATCTTTAGCTTGATTAGCATTGCACACCTGCAGTTTGAGAAGAAAAAAAAGCTGTATCTCTTTTATGTAGATTACAGAGCTGCTTTTGACTCCCTGTCGCGCAAGGCAATTTTCTACAAGATGTTCAACTTGGGGATTTCCAGTAAATTCATCTCAATATTAAGAGGCCTGTATGGTGGCACAACTGCGGCGGTGTGGTCGAAAGATGGACTTTCAAGAGAATTTGAGGTACGAACTGGAGTTAAACAGGGATGTCTGATAAGCCCACTTATCTTTTCCCTCTTCCTAAATGACCTAGTCGACTGTTTGGATGGAGGGGTGCGAGTCGGCGACAAAATTGTGAGCGTGCTTACGTATGCAGACGACATAGTGCTCCTTGCCGACAACAAAGGGATTCTGCAGAAAATGATAAATAATCTGGCTGATTTCTCGGAAGAGTGGAATCTGACGATTAACACCGAGAAATCGAAGATCATGGTGTGCCGCCCTGGAGGAGGTGGGCTGGCTAGGTCAGAAAGATGGCACTATAAAGGGGAACGGCTTGAAGTTGTGAGTCGGTACAAATACCTGGGCGTCACCCTCACCCCCTCCATGTCACTGCAACCTCACATGAACGAAAAACTTAAAGTAACGAAATTCGCAATAGGAAGTGTGTGGGCGAGGCTCTTGGACAGAAACAAAATACCGGTCAAGGCAAAAATGGAAATTTTCCAGGCTGCATTAAACACAGTGATGACATATGGGGCTCAGGCTTGGGGTTATCAGCAGTTTGAGCAAATAGAAAAGCTGTTAAAATATTTTGTCAAAAGAACAATGAGAATACCAATGAACACGCCAGACTATTTTGTGTACCGAGAGCTAGGCCTAAACAAGATATTTGTACACACGTTTGGTCTTCACCTGCGGTACTTGAAAAAAGTTGCCAATATGAGCCCAGAAAGACTACCTAATGTCGTTGCGAAGGAGGTGTGCAGGACTGGGGTGGGATGGGTGAGGGCATGGGCCGGACTGTGGCGCAAGTATATGGGTGAAACCCCGAATTTCTCAACACTAGAGGCAATCGTGCAGTGCGGCGATACTCTCCTAGACAAAATGGAAAGCTGTGAGAGGGAGCAAATTGCTGAACGAGCGAGAAACTCGGCCCATCACGTTCTCTACGCAGCCCTTGACCATGACCAAACAAGTTACCTGGATATAGGCGATCAGGTGATGGTAGGCAACATCATGAGGGCCAGGAGCGAAATGCTCAACCTAAATACCATGCCCTGTAGGACAGACAGGCAATACAGCTGCTCCATGTGCCGTATGATGGCCCCGGAGAATGTTGAACATTTTATCGCAACGTGCCCTGTTTTAGCGGAGTATAGGGTTCGATATTTCAGGAAGCCAAGGCTAAGCAGGATTGAGCTTATTGCCTGGTTAAATGGAAAGAACTGGACAGCTTTAAGTCGATACATCACCGCGGCGGGCGCGTACAGAAAGTACCTAATTGAACAATTTAATTATTTCTAGCGGCCCAAGTTACCATCTTTAGTTATCAAGCCATAGTAGAAAGCGCTGTTGTATCAAATACTCGTCAACCATTTATGTGTAAATATGTGTAATTTTATGTGTAATTTAAGTGTAAACCTTTGTATTTTAAGTGAGAATTGTGATAGCTTATAGATATAAAATATGAAAGAACCTGTTTTTTTGCAGTTACTAAATTAGAAGCAGTTAATTTATTAGTATTAGGAAACGGAGGATGTTTACATTATAAAAAAAAAAAAATAATAAACAAATAAGAAATAAAAATTAAAACCCGTGGCAGACGGTGTAACCATTGCCACTAAGTGATGTTGTTGCATAAATTATTTTTCAAGTGTGATGCATGACTGAGCTTGAATAAACATCTTCATTCATTCATTCATTCATTCATTCATTCATTCAATTTCAATTTATTTCGATTTCGTGTTCAAACCTGAATACTTACACTGAAAACTTTGCATATATAGAAAAGAGGCTTTGATGCAATCCGGAGTATGCCTGAAGAGGGTAGAAAGTTCCCGATCGGACCAAATTTGGGTGAGGTAGGGGCCAAAATGTGTTTTTTGAAAAATGGATATTCGAGATTTTGGGCGATCTGGGCGAGTGGGGTACCATTTTCCACTAAATTTTGGACGCTGAATCCAATGAAATTGGTCCCAGAACGATTGGTAACGACTGGAAGAAGTTATGGGTCAAATGGGGTATGTATCTACCCATTTCGAATGTCTGTTTTCGACGTCTCTGGTACCTAGGCGTGTGGGGTATCATTTTCCACTAAATTTTGGACCCTGAATCGATTGAAATGGGTCCAGGACCCGCCACACCCACTGTCTTCCCCATTTTCACCATGTTGAAGAAATGGATCAACATGCGCCTGGTCCGAGATATAACCGACCCGTGTGTAAGAATTTGCAGCGTTTTTAAGTAGTCTAAGAAATCAAATGTGAGGGCCGCATCGACTCCGGCACCATGGAAGAAGATGTGGAATATAGATGACCAGAATGGGGAGGGAAGGGATCTCCGGTCAATGAGAAACAGGTTGTAGACTGGCTTAACGTTGTGACATTTATAAGAGGAAAAAAACCTTTTCAAAGACTGTAAACTCAAAGTAAGGACAAAGAGAACAGAAACTTGCGGAGGAATGAAGGAGGCATGCAACGAGAAGACAGAAAGAAGTGGACGAAGTGGGGGAGAGTAACCTCGAGAATGCAACCGCCGCTCAAAGGTCAAGAGAAGATCTGGTTCCACTTTTTTTTTTTTTTTTTTTTTTTTTTTTTTTTTTTTTTTTTTTTTTTTTTTTTTTTTTTGCCTGCTTCTTGATTTTCTTTTCTCTAAAACCCTTTTTTCATCCATAACTAATTCGACCATATTCGCCTTGAATAATAATCACCGTAATACCATCTCGAAATTAATAATTAAGCTCTGCAAAGCGGACTTTTTTTCTCATCCTACGTCTTCTGCCATAAGACAGATTCGTCTTGGAATTGGATTCATCAATAAAAATGAAAAGATCACCTTCAACCTCAAGGGTAGTGGCATAGCTCACAACTCAACCGCTCGGCCTCCGCAAGTTAGGGCAATTCATAAGCTATTTCCTGCGTAATTGTGTCTTTTTTTTCTTCCGTTTCGCACAATCCAATTCGGAGCTCTCAGAATTCAAGGACAAGTTCGATTTGGGAATCGTGAGTTGTACGTTACTTTCAACGAATTCGGAAATCGAGAAATCTGTACTTTTCAAAGTAAAGTGGTTATTTATACCGTGATAGCTGGCCAATTGAGGCATTATGGGTTAGCGATCCGTCAAGTCTCTTTAAGTGTAGTCGTTGTCGGTAAAGGATTGTTCAAAATCAGTATTTCGGCGTTCAAGCAAATTGTCTTTGTAATTTATTTCTTGAAACAGTGATTATGTGATAATTTGGGGAGCAGAGGAGCTCATATTTTTATCTATCACAGCAATAGAAATTTGTACTTCTTGGAGTGCTTGGTTATTCCTCGGACCAGGAAACTCATTTCTTCAACATGGGGAAAATGGAAACAGTGGGTGTGGCGGGTACCGGACCCATTTCATTGGATTCAGCGTCAAAAATTTTGTGGAAAATGATACCCCACACGCCTAGGTACCAGAAATCATGAAAACACATATACAAAATGGGTAGATAGGTACCCATTTTGACCCATAACCTCTTCCAATGGGCGCCAATCGTTTTTGGAACCATTTCATTGGATTCACCGTCCAAAATGTAGTAGAAAATGATACCTAACATTGCCAAAAATCTCAAAAATCAATTTCTCGAAATATACATTTTGACCCCTACCCTCCCTTTTGGGGGTATCCGGCCGAATTGGAGTAATTATTCAAGGAATAACCAACTTAAACTCCTATTAGTTCACGCACGCATTCATTCATTCATTCTATCAATGCGTGTTGAGATCATCTTTTTTGAGGACAGGTAACGCTGGTACCATTTTGGTTATAAATAACATGTGATGTATGTGTGATACACTTTATATTTTCCAACAGAACAAATAGTCGGACACTAGTAGAATTACCATTCAGAGCTCATATCTGGAGGTGGGGTGTCATATTAATTATTCGATTTCAACTGAGTGAAAACCCAAAATTGTTTATTTTGAAGAATTTTTTTTTGTGACCACCACCTTATCACATGAATGGCTTTATTGGATTTTTGTGAATTAAATGAATTATCATATCGTGCCTCTCCATACCACCCTTTTTTTAAATATGAAAGACTTTCTTGATCAAGAAAGTCCAAATTTTGTAGTACTACCTGCCCGATGATGTTTATAAAAGGAAGATAAGCGTCAATTATTTCAATTATGTAGAATCATCAATCAAATTCATGTCCGCCTTGAAAAACGCTGCGAAAAATCAATTTTTCGAAATTCACCTTTTAACCCCTATTCCACCCAAATTTTGTCCGATCGGGTTGAAAAGCTTCTGACCAAAATTTGAAACGTCCATAATAAAATTTTGAGCCGAATCGGAGAGATTGAATTTTTGCATGAAAACATAGTTTGACTACTCAAGGAATAACCAACCAAAATAACGACCAATATGACGAGTAGATAATTGATAAACTGATATAGAAATTACTGTATTGTTCTGGTTCATTCGAAGGTTTCCGCTTCAACAATGGCGCTAGCAAATGATTATCCCACGGTAAATCGCTTAACCGTAGTCAAGTATGTTTTTGAACGAAACAGGTATTAGGTCCAGCTATTTCTGATCCGCGCAGTAAATTGAACTGAAATTACCATTGAGAGACCCCCTCGCCCGCAGGTAAAGATATTTGGGTGACAAAACACCGTAATTCCAGGGATGTTTCCTATAATTCGAGTAGCCTGGGAAACATCCTCGAAAGGTCTTGGGAAACCGAGGCTACCAGTAGACGGGACTTCCAGCAGCGCAGAAGGCTGTGTTTAGCTGGTAATTAGGGGGCCACTGTTACCTCCCCCTCCCATCCACCCACGAATCACCGCCGAATATTTGATCGTCGAATAGACACAACCAAAACGACTTGTTTTCGTCCTTGTGAGGTGGAAGAAGGTTGTGATGAGCATTTTGGAAATTATGGGACGCCAGGTTCACAAGATCCTCACCTCGTCGACGACGGACTAAGAGCCAGTAACAGTCCGTCGAGGATCAGATATTGGTTGGTTATTCCATGAATAATCAACCTTTGTTTTCATGCAAAAAGTCAATCCTAAAATTATTCTCTGGGCGTTTTGAGGTGTCAAAAGAAAAATAAGCAAATAACCGTCCACCATAGACCTACTCACCTATTCCAAAATTGGATTTTCGAGATTTCTGGACCTAGACATGAGGGGAATCATTTTCTAATAAATTTTGGACGTTGAACTCAACGAAATGGGTCCCGGTATGATTGGCGCCCTCTGGATGAGGTAATGGGTCCAAATGGGTACCTATTTACCCATGAATGAGTCCCAATGCTCCTGGTCCGAGGAATAATCAACCCCAGTGAAAGAATTATCAGCGTTTTACAGTTATTTGATCTGATTGAATAACCACGAAATATTTATTTTAGATAAACTTTTTAGGCGAATTGAAAGGCCGGTTGCTATTTTCCACTAAGATGTAACCGAATGAATACATTTGACTCGTCCTACATAAATTAAAATAGCGGTCGGATAATTTGAAACACTGCAAATTGTTTCACAGGGGTTGGATTTTGAGATATTCAAAGATATTTGAGATCGGGAGCAAGGAGAATAATTCCAATCGATTCAGCGTTTATTTAGTGGAAAGTTGAACCTCACACGCCTAGATTGCCAAAAATCGAGATTTTCGACTAATTTTCCACTAAATTTTGGACGCTAAATCCAATGAAATGGGTCCCAGAACGATTGGCACCCACCGGAAGATGTTATGGGTCAAAATGGGTACCTATCTACCCGTTTCAAATGTATGTTTTCGAGATATTGTGGACCCTGAATCGATTGGAACGAGCCGGGACCCACCACACGCACCTTTCCCCTCATTTTTCCATGTAGAAGAAATGAGTCTCCATGCGCCTGGTCCGAGGATATGGTTATTTTGATCTACACATCTAGAAACGCTCAGAAACACTTTTTTCATTAAAAACATAGTTTGATTATTCACTGAATAACCAAATAAACTTCTCATCCTCTCCCTTCCCAAATTTAGGTCCGACCGGGCTGAAATATTTTGAGGACCAACTAGAGCCGAAATATAACCATGTTTATGATTTAACACTTTGAAGAAATTTTCCGTGATTTACCAATCACGCCGTGGATGGTGGACAAAAATGTGACAAAAACAATATATATACGCCTGTGATGGTCTTATTAGGCTAATTGATGTTAAATTTTAGGGCATTTTATCCAGTCAGGGGAGGAATACTCCAGTACTCGCCCTGCCTCAGACGTTCTTGCAAAAGACTCCTTTCGCAGAACTGTGGAGCACAATGAAAATGGGTGAAGAAAGAGCTGGAGTTGAGGAAACAGGTGGGGTTGTTTCCTATTTAGGTACCCCTACAAAATGCCTGTATGTTCAGTGATGCCCAGTAAAGTGGCGATTCAGTGGCGCCACCACCAGCACTAAGTCCCAGCAGCTTCACAGCCACCCCCAACATATAGCTCAAAGTGTGCCACAGAGGCTTAGCAGAGCAGAAATGAGAAATAAAGACTTCTTGCAAAACCCGGCACCTCCACGTAGTCCATCCTGGGCTGCCACAGGCAGGCGAGAGTGGGGTGTCTGATATAGCCATAGAGCCATAGAATAGGATTCCTAGATGATCTGGCGCATAAATGAAGACGAGGATAGACTGTAATGGGCCACAAGGCCTCAGGAACAGTCTAGTGCAGGTATATCAGGTATATTGTCTTCAAATGTGGGTCCAACTCACCAGAGACGTGGCGGGCTCTCTTCAACTCTATGATCGCTTCCATGGCTCTGTATGCCTGCGAGCCATTCTATCAGGCTGATGTGCTTGAGCGGATTCAGGTGAGAGCATTCAAGTCTTTGTTGGGCCTTGGATGGTCAACGCCAGACTGCTTGGTCCGAACTGAACCCGGTCTCCCACACCTGGGTGTACCCCTATATTTTCATGCAAAGTAACGATGAACGGACAATTTGATCTAGACAACTTGAAACGCCCAGAAAACAATTTTGGGCTGAATCGGAGAGGTTGACCTTTTCCATGAACACATAGGTTGATTATTCAGGGGATAATCAACCAAATTAGGGACCTCTCTCTTGTTTCAATCGATGAGATATCATTTTCTACCAAACGTTGGATGCTGAATTGGTTGGAATAAGTCCACACTAACTGTTTTTCTCTCCACACTCTTGCTTGAAGGAATACTCAGCCATTCTGGTTCAGTCAATTTGCTGTGTTTATGACGTGTAACATCAGAACTCACTCGAGAACTAAAACTGAGATAGTCACAATTGAGTTATATTGTGAGACTACCTTACCTTCCCAACTAACTCGTACCTTCCACGGATGGCATAGGAACGTATTTTGGATATCTTATCAATTTCGAATGTCCAGTCTATCTTCAGGCTGCATCAAGGAAGAGCCCTATCGCTTCCGACGCAAACATCCCCGTGACAGACAGTGCAGGAACTGGTGACAGTTGGCTCGGGACGTATTCCCTGAGAGATGACAAAACATTAAGATAATGTCTGGAAGTGGAACCGAAGGGACGAAGCCAGCTGCTCGAGTATCACCGGTCTGTTTGCAACTTCTCCAGCGAATCTTATCTCCCAACTGAATGACATTGTTTCGGTTAGTTACCCTGCTAACGTATCCTCTTTCTTTATCGAATACAAATGATCATCTGACACGTGTCTAATTGCTGCTATGCGAATCCTCGGTAATTAAATTTAAAAAAATCATTTAACTGAGGAATGGCATATACACTCGGATATTGGAGGGTAGAAATTTGATAGATAAATACACAATACACTCCTCAAGCTCCAAGCCAGGTATTTTGATATTTGCCGCCGATTTCGGTAGTGGACAATTTTCTAAAAATCTGAAATTTTGGTCAGGGACCAGTTCCCGGCTCTAGTTGGTCCTCGAAACTCTTCAGCCCGATCGGAACAAATTTGGGCGGGGTAGGGATCAAAATGTGTTTTTTGAAAACTAGATTTTTGGCGATCTGGGCAAGTGGGGTATCATTTTTCACTAAATTTTAGACGCTGAATCCAATTAAATGGGTCCGGGAACGATTGGTGCCCTCTGGATGAGGTTATGGGTCAAATGGGTATCTATCTACCCATTTTGAATATGTGTTTTCGTGATTTCTGGTATCTAGGCGTGTGGGGTATCATCTTCCACTAAATTTTGGACGCTGAATCGAACGAAATGGGTCTCAGAATCATTGGCACCCACTGGACGAAGTTATAGGTCAAAATGGGTAGATAGATAACCCATTTGCGATATTTTTGGCAATCTAGGCGTGTGGGGTATCATTTTCCACTTAACTTTGGACCCTGAATCGATTGGAATGGGTTCGGGACCCGCCACACCCACGGTTTCCCCCATTTTTGTAGGTATTGTGCTTTTTGATCTTCAGTTATTAGTGCTGAGTCCAACTAAATAGTTTCACTCAATGACTCCTGATCGAGGTTATCACCCTCATTTTCCCATCTGGTCATCCCCTCTCATCCAACGAGTATTATGATTCAAGTCTATCGACCGGCTCGATCGCACTTTCAAATACCTAAAAGTTCAACCGAGTTCATAAGCTTCGCATTTCCTCCTGCAAGCACCCAACTTGGAAATTAATTAAAAACCGAAGGAGTTGTGACACGTAAATATGTGTATCCCTAATACGAGGGGAAGATGATGAAGTGTTTATTCTGAGATATTCCAGGCTGGAGTCCGGGACCTGTCAACGGGTATCGTTTTACACTTGATTGCAGCGCAAAACCGGTTTAGGATTGCGTTTCGTGTTTAGAGGAATACTTATTTGTTTTGGATTGTTTTCTTATCGCCGATGAAACAAATTAAAAAAAATACAAATGTATGAAATATAGCGAGAACGAATTGGAAGGCATTATCCGTTCTAGTAGTTTTGATTTCATATAAATTTTAATATCATTCATCTAACCTCGATTAAAATCCTGAAGAGTTCGAGAACAATGCGTGTAGGCACGTTGCCATAATTGAAGTGACCCTTCACTTCGACTGCATTAAAGCAAAAATGAAGGGTGGAAGGAGCGGTTTCCTATCGAGATATCCAGGTTTCCAGTCCGACTACAATTTCGCTTTGATGGACGATACGATAACTACAGATGTAATTCATGGACAGAAAATCATCGGTTGGGAATCTGCGCACTCGTTCTGCACCTTCCAAGAGTAATACTAAATGAAGGGGTTTGTATCGTCATGCTTGAAGACTGATGGTCTCGAACTGCATTGGCTATCGTTTGAATTTGAATTCCTACGCCTTAATTGGTAGATTACGGGATCGAAATTATTGCAGTGATAAATCGTAATGCGCAATTGTTCTTTCTCTCTGCTTAAATATATGACGAATAAGTTTGGTAGAGGTTTGCCAACAAGAATTAGACTCAAAAGTCGGAAGTATGATAACGATCGTACTACTACGGTTCTTCGAATGATATAATGTTGTTCGGTAGGCGCTGATTTGTTCACGATGTATGAGTCTGAAGAGACTGTTGATTTTCAATGGATAGAGGACCGGACCGAGGGTGGAATCTGAAAAAAAGGACGTGGTTTTATAATCAACTTTTGTAATCATGCCAGAGTTCAACCTGTCAGATTGGGTACAAAATTAAACACTTAACGTTTCAAGATGTCTAGATCAAATAACGGGGGTTGGTTATTCCTTGGACCAGCAGCATGGAGACTCATTAAAATCGATTAAGCGTCCAAAATTTAGTGGAAAATTATACCCCACACGTCTAGGTACCAGAAATATCGAAAACACATACTTGAAATGAGTAGGTAGATACCCATTTTGACCCATAACCTCTTCTGGTGAGTGCCGATCGTTCCGGGACCCATTTCATTGAATTCTGCATCCAAAATTTAGTCGAAAACAATACCCCACACGCCTAGATCGCCGAAAATCTCGAAAATCCATTTTTTGAAGTACATATTTTGACCCCTCCTCCCCCAAATTTGGTCCGATCGGGCTAAAAAGTTTCTAGGACCAACCACAGCCAGAAACAGGCCCAGACCAAAATTTCAGTTTTTTAGACAATTTTCTACTATCGAAATATTGAAGAGGATAGACTGTAACTGGCCTTGCGGCATCAGGCAGTCTTGCGCAGGTACATCAGGATGGCGGGCGGCGGGTGGACCATCCTAGGCTGCCAAAGGCAGGCGAACGCCGGAAGAGGCTGGGGTGCCTGATATCAGGGAAGCTATAGAGCCGTAGTGCGGGGCTCCTAGTGATCTAGCGCAAAATATTGACGAGGATGGACTGTAATTGGCCTTACGGCATCAGGCAGTCTTGCGCAGGTATATCAGTTTGGCGGACGGCGGGGGGACCATCTTGGGCTGTCAAAGGCAGGCGAAGAGGTTGGGGTATCTGATATACCTACGGGGAAGCAATAGAGCCGTAGTGCAGGGCTCCCAGATGATCTAGCGCAAAATATTGACGAGGATGGACTGTAATTGGCCTTGCGGCATCAGGCAATCTTGCGCAGGTATATCAGGGCGGCGGACGGCGGGCGGACCATCCTGGGCTACCGCAGGCAGGCGAAAGCTGGAAGAGGGTGGGGTGCCTGATATATGGGGAAGCCATGGAGCAGGGCTCTCAGATGATCTTGCGCAAAATATTGACGAGGATAGACTGTAATGGGCCTTGCGGCATCAGACAGTCTTGCGCAGGTATATCAGGGCGGCGGACGGCGGGCGAACCATCCTGGGCTACCACTGGCAGGCGAAAGCTGGAAGAGGGTGGGGTGCCTGATATATGGGGAAGCCATGGAGCAGGGCTCTCAGATGATCTTGCGCAAAATATTGACGAGGATAGACTGTAATGGGCCTTGCGGCATCAGGCAGTCTTGCGCAGGTATATCCGGACGGCGGGCGGACAATCCTGGGGTACCGCAGGCAGGCGAACGCCGGAAGAGTGTGGGGTGCCTGATATACGGGGAAGCCATAGAGCCGTAGCGCAGGGCTACCTGGCGCAAAATATTAACGAGGACAGACTGTAATGGGCATTGCGGCATCAGGCAGTCTTGCGCAGGTATATCAGAAATGGCGGGCGGCGGACGGACACTGTCCACTGGGTTTTTGGTTGTAAACAATTTTCGAAAAATCTGAAATTTTGGTCAGGGTCGTCTTTCTGACATGAGTTGCTCTTCGCAACTTATCACTCTGATTGGACCAAATTTTGGGAGGGTATGGGTGAATAAGTGTTTTTAATAAATCCACTAAAATAATGTTAGACGCTGAATCCGGGTGTGGGTCAAAATGGGTACCTGCTTATCTTGAAAGTGGGTTTTTGAGATTTCTGGGTACCTAGGAGTGAGGAAATCCTTATTTTATTGGTTCCCTAACCATCTCTTACCATCCCTCCGATCCCCCTTGCTGTGCTCGATGTCGAGAAGTATAAATTAGGAAGTCCATTTCTGGATTAGTTCATTGGACACTTTCAAAGTCTCCCTCTCAATCGTAATTAATACGATTGATAATGCACGAATCGGCATCAACCTCCACGAAGTATCAAATCACGTTTTTTCGACGGGGAGATAATCCCTGTATTAAGACATCACCACTCTAAGGACATGGCTCAACAATGGCCTCACGTTATCTGGTTATGAAAATCTGTCAGTTTTGGATCGAGCTGCTCTACCGGGGCACATAGTTCACCGCAGTCAATGAAAGGGCCGATCGAGAAAAAGGTCCGTGGGAAACGCAGAGGCCCGTGCTCAGAACACCCACAAATTACGGCCCCTCATACACCACCTAACTACTACTTAACTATTTCACGTTTTTTGTTCGGGAGGGCCAAAGGATTGTCGGGGAAGTCATTACAGTTGATTGTTGGTGTTAAGCCGCAAGTTTCATTAAGCTGTGGTTGGTACCCCTGGAGGGTGCGGAGAGGGGGGAGGGGGTCACGTACGGTGTATCACTTTTCTCAAAACTCCACCTCCGAGAGCGGAACTTCCCTTCTTTTGCTTCAGGTAATTTGGGCAATTAGGAGAGAGGAACGTCTCCCGACTATTACTAAAAGCCATTTGAGGCATACCTTTAAAATAAGGAAGTCGTGTATTTATTTTGGTAGCGAAGGGAGAAAGAAGACTCAATGTTTTTGTCGTGATAAAGTTTAAAAAAAAAAATGACATGCGTAGGCGGTTAATACGTATCAAAACCAAATCTCAAGGTATGATTATTCCTCGGAAAAGGAGACTCATTCCAATCGATTCAGCGTCCAAAATTTAGTAGGAAATGATACCCCACATGCCAAGGCACCAGAAATCTCGAAAACACATATTCGAAAAATAGGTAGATAGGTACCCATTTTGACCCACAACCTCATCCAGAAGGTGGCAATCATTCTGGGACCCATTTCATTGGATTCAGCGTCAAAAACAGTGGAAAATGATACCCCACACGCCTAGATACAAGAAATCTCGAAAACACACATTCGAAAAATAGGTAGATAGGTACCCATTTTGACCCACAACCTCATCCAGAGAGCGGCAATCGTTCTGGGACCCATTTCATTGGATTCAGCGTGTATAATTTAGTGGAAAATGATACCCCACACTCCTAAGTCGCCAAAAATCTCGAAAAACCATTTTTGAAAAAACACATGCCGTCTGTCTGTCGCCCATAACGACTTTGGTAGTGGACACAATTTCTGCAAATCTAAAATTTTGGTCAAGAACCTCTTCCTTGCTCAGCTCTAAAATGTTGGATTATAAATTCATTGAGATTGTTTCCAAACCATTTGGTGCCCACCAAAGGTCGGCACGGGTCGAAATGTATTATTTTCCGCCGTGAATCGTGGGGACTTGCTCTTATTACTGACCTCCCGTCGCTCACGATTCTCAGTCACTGGAGGAGCCCGAGCAGTATTGCTGATTGAAGTCCTGATCCGCAGGACCTGAAGGACTTCAGGGTTACGATAAATAACGGCTGCCATCGGAGCTGCCCTCTTTTTTGTGCAATCAATTACACAATCCCGCAAAACACATTCGAGACTCCTGGCGGACTCGCGTTATATTTTTTTTTTTTCTTGGGGCTGGATGTGATTTACCTAGAATTTCCATTTCCAATTCAAAGCAGTCTCTAGCCAGTATACGAACCTGCACAAAATTTACTAGTACCACCTCAAAACCTCCGTAATACCACGCTCCTGAGTAGTTGGATTAAGTAGGCTATGTTGGTTGGTTATTCCTTGAATAATCAACCTATGTTTTTTCATGATAATGGTCAACCTCTCCGATTTGGCTCAAAATTTTTTTCTGGACGTTTCATGATGTCCTGATCAAAAAAGGTCGATGTCCGTCCGCCGTACGCCGTACGCCGTCCATCGTCCGCGCCGTTTTTGGTAGTAGAAAATTTTCTAAAAATCTGAAATTTGGGTCAGGGGTCTGTTCTCAGCCGATACGGGTCCTCAAATTTTTTCAGCCCAATCGGACCAAATTTGGAGGGGGGGGGGGGGGTAGGGGTCAAAATGTGTTTTTTGAAAAATGGATTTTCGAGATTTTGGGCGATCTAGGCGAGTGGGGTGTCATTTTCCACTAAATTTTGGACGCTGAATCCAATGAAGCGGGTCCCAGAACGATTGGCACCCACTGGAGAAAGTTGATGAAATATCTTATACATTCCATGTAACATACGAACTACATATTGCTCTCCTTAGACTGTTAGTGGTCATGAGGGTTTGCAGCTCTGTTCATTTAAGTCTCAAGTCACTCCTTCTTCTAGAGTTGTAAGAAAGTGAGTACGAAAATATATTGTTCAAATTGTGATCCGCGAGTTATAATTCCCATTTTCTCACCAAGAAAGTTCAAGAGAAGTAATGGGTCAAATTGGGTATATTTTGTTACCCATTTTGAATATGTTTTTTCGGGATTTCTGCTACCTAGGCG
>CM034005.1:2572724-2643564 GCA_019603395.1 Cyrtorhinus lividipennis
TTAGACTCAAAAGTCGGAAGTATGATAACGATCGTACTACTACGGTTCTTCGAATGATATAATGTTGTTCGGTAGGCGCTGATTTGTTCACGATGTATGAGTCTGAAGAGACTGTTGCTTTTCAATGGATAGAGGACCGGACCGAGAGTGGAATCTGAAAAAAAGGACGTGGTTTTATAATCAACTTTTGTAATCATGCCAGAGTTCAACCTGTCAGATTGGGTACAAAATTAAACACTTAACGTTTCAAGATGTCTAGATCAAATAACGGGGGTTGGTTATTCCTTGGACCAGCAGCATGGAGACTCATTAAAATCGATTAAGCGTCCAAAATTTAGTGGAAAATTATACCCCACACGTCTAGGTACCAGAAATATCGAAAACACATACTTGAAATGAGTAGGTAGATACCCATTTTGACCCATAACCTCTTCTGGTGAGTGCCGATCGTTCCGGGACCCATTTCATTGAATTCTGCATCCAAAATTTAGTCGAAAACAATACCCCACACGCCTAGATCGCCGAAAATCTCGAAAATCCATTTTTTGAAGTACATATTTTGACCCCTCCTCCCCCAAATTTGGGTCCGATCGGGCTAAAAAGTTTCTAGGACCAACCACAGCCAGAAACAGGCCCAGACCAAAATTTCAGTTTTTTAGACAATTTTCTACTATCGAAATATTGAAGAGGATAGACTGTAACTGGCCTTGCGGCATCAGGCAGTCTTGCGCAGGTACATCAGGATGGCGGGCGGCGGGTGGACCATCCTAGGCTGCCAAAGGCAGGCGAACGCCGGAAGAGGCTGGGGTGCCTGATATCAGGGAAGCTATAGAGCCGTAGTGCGGGGCTCCTAGTGATCTAGCGCAAAATATTGACGAGGATGGACTGTAATTGGCCTTACGGCATCAGGCAGTCTTGCGCAGGTATATCAGTTTGGCGGACGGCGGGGGGACCATCTTGGGCTGTCAAAGGCAGGCGAAGAGGTTGGGGTATCTGATATACCTACGGGGAAGCAATAGAGCCGTAGTGCAGGGCTCCCAGATGATCTAGCGCAAAATATTGACGAGGATGGACTGTAATTTGCCTTGCGGCAGCAGGCAATCTTGCGCAGGTATATCAGGGCGTTGGACGGCGGGCGGACCATCCTGGGCTACCGCAGGCAGGCGAAAGCTGGAAGAGGGTGGGGTGTCTGATATACGGGGAAGCCATAGAGCCGTAGTGCGGGGTTCCCAGATGATCTAGCGCAAAATATTGACGAGGATAGACTGTAATGGGCCTTGCGGCATCAGACAGTCTTGCGCAGGTATATCAGGGCGGCGGACGGCGGGCGAACCATCCTGGGCTGCCACTGGCAGGCGAAAGCTGGAAGAGGGTGGGGTGCCTGATATATGGGGAAGCCATGGAGCAGGGCTCTCAGATGATCTTGCGCAAAATATTAACGAGGACAGACTGTAATGGGCCTTGCGGCATCAGGCAGTCTTGCGCAGGTATATCCGGACGGCAGGCGGACAATCCTGGGGTACCGCAGGCTGGCGAACGCCGGAAGAGTGTGGGGTGCCTGATATACGGGGAAGCCATAGAGCCGTAGCGCAGGGCTACCTGGCGCAAAATATTAACGAGGACAGACTGTAATGGGCATTGCGGCATCAGGCAGTCTTGCGCAGGTATATCAGAAATGGCGGGCGGCGGACGGACACTGTCCACTGGGTTTTTGGTTGTAAACAATTTTCGAAAAATCTGAAATTTTGGTCAGGGTCGTCTTTCTGACATGAGTTGCTCTTCGCAACTTTTCACTCTGATTGGACCAAATTTTGGGAGGGTATGGGTGAATAAGTGTTTTTAATAAATCCACTAAAATAATGTTAGACGCTGAATCCGGGTGTGGGTCAAAATGGGTACCTGCTTATCTTGAAAGTGGGTTTTTGAGATTTCTGGGTACCTAGGAGTGAGGAAATCCTTATTTTATTGGTTCCCTAACCATCTCTTACCATCCCTCCGATCCCCCTTGCTGTGCTCGATGTCGAGAAGTATAAATTAGGAAGTCCATTTCTGGATTAGTTCATTGGACACTTTCAAAGTCTCCCTCTCAATCGTAATTAATACGATTGATAATGCACGAATCGGCATCAACCTCCACGAAGTATCAAATCACGTTTTTTCGACGGGGAGATAATCCCTGTATTAAGACATCACCACTCTAAGGACATGGCGCAACAATGGCCTCACGTTATCTGGTTATGAAAATCTGTCAGTTTTGGATCGAGCTGCTCTACCGGGGCACATAGTTCACCGCAGTCAATGAAAGGGCCGATCGAGAAAAAGGTCCGTGGGAAACGCAGAGGCCCGTGCTCAGAACACCCACAAATTACGGCCCCTCATACACCACCTAACTACTACTTAACTATTTCACGTTTTTTGTTCGGGAGGGCCAAAGGATTGTCGGGGAAGTCATTACAGTTGATTGTTGGTGTTAAGCCGCAAGTTTCATTAAGCTGTGGTTGGTACCCCTGGAGGGTGCGGAGAGGGGGAGGGGGTCACGTACGGTGTATCACTTTTCTTAAAACTCCACCTCCGAGAGCGGAACTTCCCTTCTTTTGCTTCAGGTAATTTGGGCAATTAGGAGAGAGGAACGTCTCCCGACTATTACTAAAAGCCATTTGAGGCATACCTTTAAAATAAGGAAGTCGTGTATTTATTTTGGTAGCGAAGGGAGAAAGAAGACTCAATGTTTTTGTCGTGATAAAGTTTAAAAAAAAAAAAATGACATGCGTAGGCGGTTAATACATCAAAACCAAATCTCAAGGTATGATTATTCCTCGGAAAAGGAGACTCATTCCAATCGATTCAGCGTCCAAAATTTAGTAGGAAATGATACCCCACATGCCAAGGCACCAGAAATCTCGAAAACACATATTCGAAAAATAGGTAGATAGGTACCCATTTTGACCCACAACCTCATCCAGAGGGTGGCAATCATTCTGGGACCCATTTCATTGGATTCAGCGTCAAAACAGTGGAAAATGATACCCCACACGCCGAGATACAAGAAATCTCGAAAACACACATTCGAAAAATAGGTAGATAGGTACCCATTTTGACCCACAACCTCATCCAGAGAGCGGCAATCGTTCTGGGACCCATTTCATTGGATTCAGCGTGTATAATTTAGTGGAAAATGATACCCCACACTCCTAGGTCGCCAAAAATCTCGAAAAACCATTTTTGAAAAAACACATGCCGTCTGTCTGTCGCCCACACCGATTTTGGTAGTGGACACAATTTCTGCAAATCTAAAATTTTGGTCAAGAACCTCTTCCTTGCTCAGCTCTAAAATGTTGGATTATAAATTCATTGAGATTGTTTCCAAACCATTTGGTGCCCACCAAAGGTCGGCACGGGTCGAAATGTATTATTTTCCGCCGTGAATCGTGGGGACTTGCTCTTATTACTGACCTCCCGTCGCTCACGATTCTCAGTCAATGGAGGAGCCCAAGCAATATTGCTGATTGAAGTCCTGATCCGCAGGACCTGAAGGAGTTCAGGGTTACGATAAATAACGGCTGCCATCGGAGCTGCCCTCTTTTTTGTGCAATCAATTACACAATCCTGCAAAACACATTCGAGACTCCTGGCGGACTCACCGCGTTATTATTTTTTTTTTTTCTTGGGGCTGGGTGTGATTTACCTAGAATTTCCATTTCCAATTCAAAGCAGTCTCTAGCCAGTAAACGAACCTGCACAAAATTGACTAGTACCACCTCAAAACCTCCGTAATACCACGCTCATGAGTACTCGTTGTTCGAAGTAGGCAGGCACTAGACACAGGCAAACATAAATAACAATGATAAGAATGTGTGAACGGTTGAAGAGGTGGAAAGACTTGCTCATTTAAGGAAAAAAATGGGGTAAACAGTATGTCCAAACCCATTCCAATCGATTCAGGGTCCAAGATATAGTGGAAAATGATACCCCACACGCCTAGGTACCAGAAATCCCGAAAACACATATTCAAAATGGGTAGATAGATAACCATTTTGACCCATAAGTTCTTCCAGTGGGTACCAATCGTTCTGGGACCCATTTCATTGGATTCAGAGTCCAAAATTTAGTGGAAAATGATACCCCACTCGCCTAGATCACCCTAAATCTCAATAATCAATTTTTCAAAAAACACATTTTGACCCTTACCCCACCCAAATGTGGTCCGATCGGTCTGAAAAGTTTCGTGGACCGTCCTAGGCCGGGAATAGACCCCTGACCCAAATTTCAGATTTTTAGAAAAACATTGCATGAAAACAGGTTGATTATTCAAGGAATAACCAACCAAAATGTACTATAAATGCTCGTACGTTTTACTTATACATTACATAAACGTGGAAGCATGAAGTTATAGTTCACCTGCCGGGTGACTTGTATTCTGCAAGTTGTTCTCGTAGATTTTGAGAGAGAGTTACAATGGTGGGAGTTACGAAACAATACTATTAAGAAAAAAAGTCCAATTTGACATTATAGTTATTGCTATTATTGTTTGGTATTGAGAAAGATTATAATTACAGTTCTTGCTTCAACTAGCAGCCCTCCTAAAAAAAAAAAAAAATAATAATAATAATAACGTTTATATATCATTCATAGTGAATGGAAGACATTTGGTCATATTTTAGTTCTGAATACCACAACTCAGTTGCCCAAAAAACTGATCGTATATAAAACAGAAAAACTATAATTTGTTATACCTATGCACTCACTGCATTCATTTTACGTTTTCATTAACTCATATAATTACCTCTTGTCAACAATTGTCTGGTTATACAATTTAAAAAATGTAATTTTGAATTGGCAGACTTTTTATTTGCGATTTATCTTTTGAATCATGTCACATTTTCGTTCACTGGTTTTTTCTCGTCAGAAAGAATACTTGATTATTTTAAAGAAATACAATTTTGATAATGGCTGTTATGATTGACAATCACACAGAAAAAGTCTATCATTGATTGAGGTTGTATAAAAAGTCTACACTAAACTTGAGATTTGATTTAAAAATATTATAAGATAGTTTCTTACACGCCATTATTTAAATAAAAAGTGTAAGTGTTCTTGGACGCTGTTATTACAGAAACATCCCCAGCACAGCTTATATCATCTCTCCATACCTCTGCTGCAGATCTGAGAATTTTGCTTTTGAAGGAAGCGTTTAATTGGATGGATATTGCGTTAGAATTGAGGCTTCATCTTGGCAGAAACGAGGAGGGTAGCTTTCAAACCCATAGAAAAACAAGAAGTGCCGTCGTGAAGAACCCGTAGAAAGCCCTCTGAAAAAAGTTGTCCGGGAGGGGAGGCTCGGTACGCTATGAGACTCTCCGAACATAAACAAAAGTAAATTATGGGGTTTAACCTGGGAAGAGATACGCGATGCCGTGATGGGTGCTTGGCGGAGGGGCCTCGACAACACTTATAATAGTTTTCGTGGTTTTACGTGCAGTAAGTGCCTCCAGGTCGGGGCTGTTTTAATATAATTATCAAAACCTTTCCTGTTGCCTCTTCACCAAGGTGGAATTTGGTCATTAGAGGGTACAGATTACCGATGATTCTCCTGCCCTCGTTGCGGGAATTCCTCTGGAGTGGGGATGGAGTTCGATACTTGACCGTATATAAACACGTTCCACGTAACTGAACTGTTCGAGAATTGCTATTTATATACAAGTTACCCGAAGTTAGTCTGGTTAACGTCATAAGATAGATGGATAGATAGAAAACGTGTTTATTTCGATTGAATATCAATAATAAATTCGCATTTGTGTTAATACACGGTATGGCAATGGGATGCACCCGTCTGCCAGAGGATGCACCAACCTATTGAGGAAACACAGCCCATATTATCGTAGAGCCGATATCAAATTGCACTTACAAATAAACAACCATTTTACAATGGAACATAACTCATAAACAATTAATCGTAAACCAATAAGAGCGACAAAGACTACACAGAATACGAAAACAAGGAAAACACAGCACATGGCTGCCAATTGATAAGCGAGGGTGAGGTTTCAGTCCCAATTGAACTGGTCAACCAGCTCAGATCGATATGACCAAGCAGGCAGCCCAAATCTAATCAAATAATAGTCAGCAATCAGCAATAGGCAGCTCAGACCAAGCAGCCTGGCAAAATCCCGTCCCACGTAACTGAGCTGTTTGAGAGTTGCTATTTATACACAAGTTACCCGAAGTTGGTCTGGTTAACGTCATATTTCATAAAACGTTATGCTACCGTTTTGAGGGGTTCTGGCATGGTACAACATCCACAAGATGAACGACAAAAGAACCAGTACGAAAGGTTATGCGTTAAGTGCCACATAAGTCGAGTAGTTTATGATCACTTGTTATTTTACATACTTCAAGGGATGCATTATTCTTCGGTGCCGACTCACCAGAGGGGTAAATAACTAAGTCAATATGCAAGAAGGAATTAGCTACATAAAACTGTGGATTTGTATGTCCCATTGCGGTTTCCATATACATTTGAATCTCCTCACACCAGTTTACAACATCCATGATCTGGAACAAAATGGCCGTCGACAACAATGCAAATGGCACCTTGTGACATCACAAGTGTAGTTTTCCATTAACCTGAATCCAATGAGACGGGTCCCGAAACAATTGGTACCTTCTGGATGAGGTTATGGGTCAAATTTGGTACATATTTACCCATTCTGAACGTGTGTTTTCGAGATTTTTGGTACCTAGGCGTGTGGGGTACCATTTTCCACTATTTTTGATCCTGAATCGATTGGAACGGGTCCGGGACCTGCCACTCTTACTGTTTCCCCCATTTTTCCCATGTTGAAGAAATGAGTCTCCATGTGTCTGGTCCGAGGAATAACCAACCCGTGTGAAAGAATTTGCAGCGTTTTTTGTTCTAGACATCATGAAACGTAAAGAAAACAATTTTGGGGCCAATCGGAGAAGTTCGACCGCTCATGATCTTGGGCATGATTACTTGGGTTGATCATTCAAGGAATAACCAACCATTACTCATTCCCACACGAAGTACACTATGGAAGGTGAAACCTAATCAACCATCACGTATTTTTATTGCACAATGTAGAACACAAAAACAATATTGCTAGACTCGTTACTAAGGACTATCTCTCTATACCTCTGCTGCAGACTTGAAAATTTTGCTTTTTAATTCTGAAGCGAAGCAAGCGTTTAATTGGATGGATATTGCGTTAGAATAGAGGCTTCATCTTGGCAGAAACGAGGAGGGTAGCTTTCAAACCCATAGAAAAACAAGAAGTGCCGTCGTGAAGAACCCGTAGAAAGCCCTCTGAAAAAAGTGTCCGGGAGGGGAGGCTCGGTACGCTATGAGACTCTCCGAACATAAACAAAAGTAAATTATGGGGTTTAACCTGGGAAGAGATACGCGATGCCGTGATGGGTGCTTGGCGGAGGGGCCTCGACAACACTTATAATAGTTTTCGTGGTTTTACGTGCAGTAAGTGCCTCCTGGTCGGGGCTGTTTTAATATAATTATCAAAACCTTTCCTGTTGCCTCTTCTCCAAGGTGGAATTTGGTCATTAGAGGGTACAGATTACCGATGATTCTCCTGCCCTCGTTGCGGGAATTCCTCTGGAGTGGGGATGGAGTTCGATACTTGACCGTATATAAACACGTTCCACGTAACTGAACTGTTCGAGAGTTGCTATTTGTATACAAGTTACCCGAAGTTAGTCTGGTTAACGTCATAAGATAGATGGATAGATAGAAAACGTGTTTATTTCGATTGAATATCAATAATAAATTCGCATTTGTGTTAATACACGGTATGGCAATGGGATGCACCCGTCTGCCAGAGGATGCACCAACCTATTGAGGAAACACAGCCCATATTATCGTAGAGCCGATATCAAATTGCACTTACAAATAAACAACCATTTTACAATGGAACATAACTCATAAACAATTAATCGTAAACCAATAAGAGCGACAAAGACTACACAGAATACGAAAACAAGGAAAACACAGCACATGGCTGCCAATTGATAAGCGAGGGTGAGGTTTCAGTCCCAATTGAACTGGTCAACCAGCTCAGATCGATATGACCAAGCAGGCAGCCCAAATCTAATCAAATAATAGTCAGCAATCAGCAATAGGCAGCTCAGACCAAGCAGCCTGGCAAAATCCCGTCCCACGTAACTGAGCTGTTTGAGAGTTGCTATTTATACACAAGTTACCCGAAGTTGGTCTGGTTAACGTCATATTTCATAAAACGTTATGCTACCGTTTTGAGGGGTTCTGGCATGGTACAACATCCACAAGATGAACGACAAAAGAACCAGTACGAAAGGTTATGCGTTAAGTGCCACATAAGTCGAGTAGTTTATGATCACTTGTTATTTTACATACTTCAAGGGATGCATTATTCTTCGGTGCCGACTCACCAGAGGGGTAAATAACTAAGTCAATATGCAAGAAGGAATTAGCTACATAAAACTGTGGATTTGTATGTCCCATTGCGGTTTCCATATACATTTGAATCTCCTCACACCAGTTTACAACATCCATGATCTGGAACAAAATGGCCGTCGACAACAATGCAAATGGCACCTTGTGACATCACAAGTGTAGTTTTCCATTAACCTGAATCCAATGAGACGGGTCCCGAAACAATTGGTACCTTCTGGATGAGGTTATGGGTCAAATTTGGTACATATTTACCCATTCTGAACGTGTGTTTTCGAGATTTTTGGTACCTAGGCGTGTGGGGTATCATTTTCCACTAAATTTTTGATCCTGAATCGATTGGAACGGGTCCGGGACATGCCACTCTTACTGTTTCCCCCATTTTTCCCATGTTGAAGAAATGAGTCTCCATGTGTCTGGTCCGAGGAATAACCAACCCGTGTGAAAGAATTTGCAGCGTTTTTTGTTCTAGACATCATGAAACGTAAAGAAAACAATTTTGGGGCCAATCGGAGAAGTTCGACCGCTCATGATCTTGGGCATGATTACTTGGGTTGATCATTCAAGGAATAACCAACCAGTACTCATTCTCACACGAAGTACACTATGGAAGGTCAAACCTAATCAATTATCACGTATTGTTATTGCACCATGTAGAACACAAAAACAATATTGCTAAGGACTCTCGATTGCTTTCAGATTTTTAGAGAATTTCGTTCTATCAAAATCGGCATGGACTGCAGACGGACTTTTGCTTATTTTGTCCTGGACACCTTGAAACGCCCAGAAAAATCTTTTGGGGCAAATCGGATAGGTTGACATTTTGCATGAAAACATTGGTTGATTATTCGAGGAATAACCAATCAAAAATGAAAATGTTGTCCATGCCACTAGTTTTGGGTTAGCCGTTAGCATTGGTCGTCCAACCCGTGAATCATGACTAATTTTTTCAAATGGGCGTTGTTTCCTTTTGACATTTGGGGACTGTAGGAGTCGCAACCTTCACGATTTAGCCCCTTGCGCGAATTAATTGTAGACTTCAAGGATGAGAAAGGGTTCCTTCGAAATGGGCGAGGCATTTTCCATACGACCACAGCCAGACTTGGAGAACAGTTGTTACCTAACACCGAAGTAACAATAGAATATTTGAAATGGGAACAATTTGTCAAAGCCAAGGGTGTTCCAGTAAGTAAATAATGTTTGAAATTGGAAGACGGCGGTACGGGTCGATAGCGAGAGAGCTGTTTAACTGAATGTCATCGACTTGGAAATGCTGTCCAAGAACGTTACACCTTCGTGAGCAACAGGTAAGATCGCACAGGATGTGTTTTTGATGAAAGGGAGCTCGAAAGGGTAAAGAGTCAGAGGGTGGGCCGATGGTAGCGATGATCATCAATGCCGAGGCCCAAATTCAATGAGAGTTGGCAGGTTAGTATATTTTAGCACCACAAGGGCGCGCAATACCATCCTATAACCTGGAATTCAGAAGCGCCAAACATCCTTCCGTTCAGCGAACAGAATTTTTGCGTATATTCGGTTAACTGGTTAAGGCCCACGGGATCTACTTGGGTCTTCTGGTTTTGAAAATTACTATTATTATTACTAAAAACCGAGCATTATCGCGTGGACCTCGGCCGCTTCCCTGCTCATCTGCGAAACCCAGGCGCATGCAGATTCATTTCTTCAATATGGGGAAAATGGGGGAAACAGTGGGTGTGGCGGGTCCTGGACCCATTCCAATCGATTCAGCGTCCAAAATTTAGTGGAAAATGATACCCCACACGCCTAGGTACCGGAATTCTCGATAGCCTACTTTCGAAATGGGTAAATAGATACCCATTTTGACCCATAACCTCATACAGAGAGCGGCAATCGTTCTGGGACCCATTTCATTGGGTTCAGCGTCCGAAATTTAGTGGAAAATGATACCCCACACGCCTAGGTACCATAAATCTCGATAGCCTACTTTCGAAATGGGTAAATAGATACCCATTTTGACACATAACCTCTTCCGGTGGGCACCAATCGTCCCGGGACTCGACTCATTGAATTCAGCGACAAGATTTCACATTATCCGTGCCACAGATCGAATATAGACATGAAGTTGAGGACCAACCATTCATAAAACACCAAAGGTATCCTGTATCCTGTCAATCTCGTACGGCCTGCTCGTCGGCAAGGAGAAACGCATCAACGATCATCAAACGGCAAAACTCATGATGTACCGGTTTCACATGGAAGACCCATCTGGCCTCTTGTAGTCACTCATAACAGAATGACGTCAGTTCCTGATCAACTAGTTAAACGGCCTGACTCAAAACATTTTCGCCAATTTCGGGTCGGGGGAGGTGGCCTATATACAAGCGTGTGAATGAAGATGGCGATACTCTAAGACCGGGAATAGCCCAGTTTGGACGGAAGTGATCATGATCTTCACATTCCGCGTCAATTTAGCTGAATTATTTTCTAACTGATCCCGAGCCACACCCGGCCGGAGTTTCACGACTTTGTCTAATTTTGACTGTAGTTATCACGAGATCTTATGAGTTACTCTCGGCTTTGTGCGTAACCATCAATGCCATTTTGAGCATGATGGCAAAACACTTAGGATCGATCTATAGGATTGATCTAGACACCTTGAAACGTGTCCTTTGAATACATAGGTTGAATACACAACCCCACAAAAAAAGTCAAAGCCCATGAAAGCGACCTGCGGGGTTTTTATGTTTTTTGGGTCGCTGATTTCGAATCAATTGCCAGTTTTTTTCAGATCAGATCGCTTTCAAGGTCATTTGAAGGTCAAATGTAGAAAATATTGCTTAAAAAATCTGAAAAATTCAGACATAGGTTTTTAGAATGCAGAATCCAAATCCGGTGTTAGTTGACCTTCATGAGGTCAAGGTCAAGGTCATTTGAGGTCAAACCAACAAAATAACCTCAAAAAAATGTAAAAATGCGACCTTCAAATGACCTTATATGACTTAAGATAACCAGACATGATTAAATCAACCCTGGATTTGGATTCAGCGACCCTCAAAACACATACATAAATTTTTACAATTTTTTTTTGAGGTTATTTTTTTTTTTGACCTTCAAATGACCTTAACCTTGACCTCATGAAGGTCAACCGACACCGGATTTGGATTCAGCGTTCTAAAAACCTATGTCTGATTTTTTTCAGATTTTTTAAGCGATATTTTTTTTTAGCTATATTTTCTCCATTTGACCTTCAAATGACCTTGAAAGCGATCTGATCTGAAAAAACTGGCAAAAGATTTGAAATCAGCGACCCGAAAAAACATAAAACCCCACAGGTCGCTTTCATGGACTTTGACTTTTCTTTATTTTGTGGGGTTGTGTTATTTAAGGAAATGTTTATTCAACCAAAAGTCAAATGTCCGTCTGACGATAAGTTAATGGGTCAAGGTGGGTGCCTATCTACCCATTTTGAATGTGTGTTTTTGAGATTTCTGGTACCTAGGCGAGTGGGGTATCATTTTCCACATTGTAAACCCTAGACGAGAACTGGTATGCCCATAGCCCTGCTATTCGTCCAGTAACAGAGGTATGGTGAATAGTTCCGTTTCTTTTAGTCAATTTTTTTTAAAGTTCCAGTTAGGAATCTACAGAAAATGCCCGTGTCGTCCGGCCCATTGTTGCCGAGGCGGTCTTTGAGTGTACCCAATTTATTTTTGTATGGCACACTAATCATATTTGAACATTATTGTCGGGCCCCAGAGCCAAGGCAACAAGTAATCTTGAAAATCCGCTTCCAAAATAGGCAGGGAGGTACCTATTTTGACTTATACCTACTTACCACCGGTGGGCACCAATCGGTCAGGGAACCACCTCCATGGATAAATCTATGTCAACCGGACTGAATTAGATTAAAATCAAGAGTTGCTGTTGTTGATCTTTGATATACACCACTTTGGCTGGGTTTGAGTAACAATATACCTACAAATTACTTACTTACCTTTGGCTCATTCTGATTCCACTCTAGATATAGATTGTTTTCGAGCAAGGATTTTGGACTCAGACGTAAGACTAACCATGAATTCTAGTCCTCTCCCTCTCCATGGTCTGCATTAGTATTCCTGAGGCGTCGAGAGTGTAGGCGGAACCGACGTTGTATATGACAAATAATATCCAGTCAAGTCGATGGTGTATTTATATTAGGCTCGTGATATGGCTACGAGATTCTAATTACAGGTAGACGCTGACTGCAGGATGTGGATGGGTCCACGTTTGACGTTTTCTACGGAAATTTGGGGGAATGCATTTCCGAGTACAAAGGTTTTCTGTAACCGGGACAGCTCAAATTGCTCCCTGCACCAACTACCTACCTAGCGGGAGGAGAATCAACTACTGAACCAGTCATATCCTTACTTCGTTGAGATATGATCTACCTGTCTTGATAGAAGAGAAACCTCAAGAATATATAGAAGAAATATTACTCTCACACAAACAACAAGCAACGCTAATTTATTATGGCATATCAAAATAATGAAGTTCACCTCGCAGTTGTCAACACTGCGAGGCCTCCTTGTCTGGTGGCGACCGTAAGCTTGTTGAGATCCAAGAATATAATTCGTTCAAGTGACTAGGTTGTTGTTCAATTATCAAATCCAGTATAATCCATATCGATATAGATCAATAGGCAAACAAGAAGTGGTTCATTTCATGTGTATGAAATTCAGTGAAGAATCACTGATAATTTGGCGGTAACCTTGACAGCTTTCAAAACCACCATTAGCCGTTTTCCTAAGTGGAAAGTTAGGTGACGGTGAACAAAAATGTCAATAATTTAAATTCAAAAATTTAATAATTTATTAACGGCCTCACTCAATATGGCTGAAAATTATGACCTCTCCTATCTTTCTGATCTTTACTTATCAGCCCCAATCGTGCGTATATTTGAAATCTTGGTATATTTTGGGACTAGTTGGTCCTCGAACTTTTGAGCCCGATCGGACCAAATTTGGATTTTCGGCAATCTAGGCGTGTGGGGTATAATTTTCCTCTAAATTGTGGATGCTGATTCCAATGAAATGAGTCCCGGAACGATTGGAGCCCTCTGGGTGAGGTTATGGGTCAAAATGGGCACCTATCTACCCATTTCAAATGTGTATTTTCGAGATTTCTGATACCTAGGTGTGTGAGGCATCATTTTCCACTAAATTGTGGTCCTGGAATCGATTAGAATGGTACCGGGACCCACCACACCCACTGTTTTCCCCCATGTTGAAGAAATGAGTCCCCAGGCTTCTGTTCCAAGGAATAACCTACCCCTGTGAAAGAATTTGCTGCGTTTTTCGGGGCGGACATAAATTCTATTGATGATTCTATATAATTGAAATAATTGACAGTATCGTTCGCTTATCTTCCTTTTATAAACATCATCGGGCAGGTAATACTACAAAATTTGAACTTTCTTGATCAAGAAAGTTTTTCATAAAAAAAGGTGGTATGGAGAGGTATGATAATATCATATTATGATATTTCATTTAATTCACATAAATCCAATAAAGCCATTAATTCAGACAGCGGCGCTTGGGGAAGCCGGTACAAATTAGACGGCCGGTATTTTACTCTTGATCCAACCAATTACATTCCTGCCCCTTTGAGAGCGAGATGATGATGATCGAAGCGTAGAAATTGCCTCTGTCATTCGCTTCGGTCGGGTTGTTGACTTAATTGCGTTGTTGACTGCTGTCGGTGATGGCGGGTTCCTAAAACGGATAAAAGCCACGATACAACGGGATTAATTAGGAGGAAACGAGGGAATTAGGAACAGGACCAGGAGCTGGTCCGTGGAGAAGCGGACAATAGGTGTGAAAATGAGGGAGTGAATTCAACATCCGCGACGAAATGGGACTGGAGATTGATCGAAAATGGGAAACGGTTGAGCGAAATGGATGTTTCGGTGATCTTCATGTCCGGGATGAATTCTTCGATCGAGTCGATCAAGACACAAAACGGTATTTTAGTGGTTGTTGTACGCAACATCTGGCCAAGAACTGAAAGCTCCAAACATCATCTAGAAGAAGAGGGAGAAAAAATTGTTTGCAAAGAAGTCGCTTTATCGACCAAAAATCAAAATAAACTTCACGGCATGGTTGTTTTTCAAACCGTCTGCCGGAGATACGGGTTTATATTTTGAACACCATAAAGCATGATTATCAAGTTCATGAATGAGGAGGGCAGAGAGTACAATTACTCGGTACACCGATTATATACTAAATATAATTTGTTCAAATAACTCCCAAGTTTAAAAATTAAATTCTCTCACCAACATTGATTGATTGCGCCAAAATATCTACCTCAAGTCATGTACAAATAATATAAACTATCCTTGCCAGACCTCTTCCTCTCAGATTTTGACAAGTTCTTCACGATGAGTGGCATCCGAGGTGTCAATATCAACATTTTGACTAGTTGTTTTCCATGTTCTACGCTGACGATCTTGTCTTGCTTGCCGACTCTTACGCTGGTATGCTGAGGCTTCTCCGTGCCTAGAACAAATATTGCGAAGAAAATGAGCAGGTGGTAAACACGTCAAAATCAATGGTGATGGTATTCCATCAAAAGGGTCACCCATTCAGTACAATTTCCCATGTGGAGGGGTCTGCCTCGAAGACGTGAGTTCTTTCTACTTTCTGGGAGTCTTCTTTTTCAGATCTGGCCACTTTTCAGCTCACGCAAAGCTGGCTGCTTGGAAGGGGGTTGCTGCATATAAAGCCACATGGTCTATTATCTTTAGTTGTCTTCTCAGTGATGCCCAGTAAAGTGGCGAGTAAGTGCCGCCACCACCATTTTAAATACTAAGTCCCAGCAGCTCTAAAGCCATCCCTTTCCTATAGCTCATAATATGCCACAGAGGCTTAGCAGAGCAGAAATGAGAAATAAAGACCCCTTGCAAAACCAGGCATCTCCACGAGGTCTTTCCTGGGCTGCCACAGGCAGGAAGGGGGTGGGGTGCCTGATATTCGGGAAAGCCATAGAGCCATAGAGCAGGGCTCCCAGATGATCTGCGCATAAATGAAAACGAGGATAGACTGTAATGGGCCACATGGTTTCAGGAACAGTCTAGTGCAGGTATATCATGTATATTGTCTTCAAATCTGGGTCCACTCACTAGAGACATGGCGGACTCTCTTCAGCTCCATGATCGCTTCCACGGCTCTGTATCCCTGCGAGACATGGTCATTCTATCAGGCTGTGCTTGAGCGGATTCAGGTGAGAGAATTCAAGTCCCTGTTGGGCCTTGTAAGGTCAACGCCAGACTGCTTGGTCCGAACTGAACTCGGTCTCCCACACCTGAAACTTAATAGCCGGATGTATGTTTGGATGATGGACAAGGCTGATGAGGATGGGTGACGACAGACTCCCCAGGATATTATTCAACCGGCAAGTGGAACTCTTTCCTAGCCTGACTGACCGCAGATACAACTGGGCACTACAGATGGAGAGTTTTTCGAGCAGGCAGACTGCGGTTCCTGTATGGTGGGTGCTGCAGAAAATCTGAAGGAGTTGAAGAGTACTTTTGGTGAAAACCTCGGGAAGAAATACAGGGAGGTGGATGCGCAGCTGGCTGAGTGCTCCAAATACATCTTCTCCCCGAGTAATCAAAACGTCCTCAAAGGGCAGTGTGGTTCCTACCTCAACCTTGACCACCAGCTCTTCATCAAGAGGACAATGGCTCTGCTGCGCTGGGGTAAGATGGAGCAGCATCACCCTTGACCGGCTCACAAGCACCTTTTCCAGGACTCAACCCTGTCAGGTCTGTAACCTTGGCACCGTCTTTCGAGCTGAACGCAGCAGGTTTCTGAATCATACCACCCTCAACATGGAGGGGTTCACTGAAGTGTACACCATGGTTTCGCCCCTATGACTTCTAGGCTTCCTACGAACGAGCGCAGTGTGTGAGGGTGCTGTGGTTAAAAAAAAGTAGACAAAATTCATCAATGAATTATTTATGTTTCTTGTTTTTATTTACATTGCTATTTTCTTTTGTTTTCGAGACATACGTTTTTCACCATGATATTTTCTTTTATACCAATATGTTTTCCAACCTTGTAACGGCCTCTATTCTAAGTCTTGTACGAATCATATTATAATGTATCCAAGTATTCACGAAGTAATTCTTTCCGGCCAGTAACGTGGGAACCTCGAAGGATATTATTACTTGAAGGGATTAATTCCTTCCATCTCTGACAAAGTTTATCTTCAACATCAGTGATTTCAGTAGTGGGTATCCCGATGAGTTTGTAACTAAACATTCTTCACACGTAAATGCAATTTCAAGGTGGAAAGTTTTTATCGGAGAATACTCGTGAATTGAAATACACGCTTCTACAAGTAGGTAGGCACCAATATTTGTGGAACTCGTGCGAGGAAAGGGCAATTCCAGAGGTTAGAGATTTCGCGTCATTACTTACACCACGTCCAGGAATCTACCTGGCGGCACTTCAGTACGACTATCGTTTACGCCCTTAGAGCTTCGGCGAATTTTCAAACAAGAAGAAACACTGCTTGTTTTGATTGGAACCTATGTTTTCATGCAGAAAGTCAATCTCTCCGATTTGGCCCAACATTTTATTCCTGGCGTTTCAAGGTGTCTAGATCAAAATTCGCAAAGGTCCGTCCACCGTCCACGCCGTCTTTGGTAGTAGAGAATTTACTAAAAATTTGAAAATTTGGTCAGGCACCCGTTTCTGGGATTTTTCTGTTTTTGGGGTTTTTCGTTGGTCTTCTGCCCGATCGAACCAAATTTAGGGAGGGTAGGGGTCAAAATGTTCATTTCGAAAAATGGATATTCGAGATTTTTGGCGATCTAGGCGTGTGGGGTATCTTTTTCCACTAAATTTTGGACGCTGAATCCAATGAGAGGGGTCCCAGAACGATTGGAGTCCACCGGAAGAGGTTATGGGTCAAAATGGGTATCTACCAACCCATTTTGATTGTGGGTTTTCGAAATTTCTGGTACCTAGGCGTGTGAGGTATCATTTTCCACTAAATTTCCGACGCTGAATCCAATGAGACGGGTCCTGGAATGATTGACGCCCACCGTAAGAGTTTATGGACGCTGAATCGATTGGAATGAGTCTCCATGCGCCTAATCCGAGGAATAACCAACCCCTGTGTAAGAATTTGCAGCGTTTTCCTTCATTGTATTTCAGTTAGGGAACCGTCCATCCTAATTTGAGAATCACTGCATCGTAATAAGTCAGGAAAGAAGGAAGAGACAATTTTATGCATAAATAACTGCCTATGAAAATTTCAACTTCGTGACCTGAAGATGAGTCACGACGCGCCATATGAGCTTCTCTTTGAAGATTGCTCGTGGTAAATGGTGAAACCTTTCCCCTGGGTACTAATGCCAGAGTAAAAAGGAGGCAAACTTATCTCGAGGGTAAATAATCTGTTCATAATAATATACGTACTTATAGAAATCCAACATTGTAGCAATCTTTATGGCATCCATCCAGATAGTCAGAACATATTCTAGAATTGGCTGCCAGGGTTGCTTGCCTCAATAATATTCAGTAATGCCCAGTAACTGAATAGATTAATAACAATATATTTGCTGCATGACTAGGTTTGTTGGCTGTATTTTGCTTGGTCGTCTTTTCCAATATGGTTCATTGTCATTGGTTGGGTCATTGGGCTTTCGGCAGTGGTCATTTTCCACCAAATTGTATATGCTGAATCCACTTAGACAAGTCCCAGACCGATTAGGGGGACAAAACGGGACACCTACTTACCTATTTGTAGATCAACATTATAATTTTTAGGGATTTCTGTATTTTTAAATTATTATTTTGACATCATGAAACGTGTACAAAAAAATTTTGAGGCCAATCCTAGAAGTTGACCCCCCTATGACCTTGGGAGTTCACCCAAGGGGGGTTCTTAATTACGTAGGATGATTATTCAAGGAATAACCAACCAAAACAGGGAATGCTAGGAGTTGAAGCGCGAAGGCGTGTATATAATGGCCAGAAAAATATCCCAAAAAAACCAAGAACCCGCTGGAAGAGAACTTTTGATTTATGCGGAGGTTGTGGTGGATATGGAAGAGAAAAAAGGAGTCGTCAGTGTGCATACAAATGATTTTAAAAACCTTAACCCTTCTCCAATTAAAAATCTCCTCAGGAGAAGGTAAAGGCGAAGCGACGGCGTTTACAAGATGGATATTGTACATTAAAAGTGGTAGGACCTCACGACAAAGCTTGGGCCGTCACTACGCCGACTGAAAGCCGCTTACCTAATTTCAAGACACCAATCCTCTCTCTTTTTGACCTTGGAACTATAGGAGTTAATTTATAAAGGACTTCAGACGTTAACTGCGAGAGAAAATGATTTGTAAAACCGCGAATTGATCATTCTTAGATCTACCTAGATCGATAATTAGAGGCTGTTAGGATGAGTTAAAATAACTTTCTGTGGTTCAAATTAAAATTTATAAACATAAACGCTGCAAATTCTTTCACTGAGATTGGTTATTCTTTGAACCAGCAGCATGGAGACTATTCGAATTGATTCAGTGTTCAAATTTATTGGAAAATGAAACCCTATTCCCCTTTGTACCAGAAATCTCGAAAACGCATTCGAAATGGGAAGATAGCCAACCATTATGTCCCATAATCTCTTCCAGTGAGCGTCAATCGTTCCAGTGCCCGTTTCATTGGATTCAGCGTCCATGATATAGTGAAAAATGATACCCTACACGCATAGGTACCTGAAATCGCGAAAGCACAATCAAAATGGGTATATATCCATTTTGACACATAACCTCTTCTGGTGGGCATCAATCCTTCCGGTGCCCGTTTCATTGGATTCATCCTGAATTTAGTCGAAAATGATGGAAATCCATTCGAAATACACATTTCAATAAAACACTACTACAAATGGCAACAGAATCAGTAAAAATTGAATAGGCTTTCCTCTTGTGAGTCCACCCGAAATATATTAATGTTGTACCGAGTCTTTATTTTTTGTATTTTTTGAGCGATCGCCAATCTTTGTTTTTACATGCCGATTCGATCCATTGTACTCTTACAAAGATATCGTGTCGTCAAGATTAGGCGTTCGGGTTCCGAGATGGGCAATAAAATTGAAGAAGAAGGAAAAAAGAACATTGTCGGGACTACTATGTGAATGGCCGGAAAAATTGAGTCGAGTTTTTATCGTTTTTTATTGCGACTGGTCGGACATTCTGGTCCCGGCTACCATTCAACTACATAGAATGGAAAAAGGTAAATCACCGGCTAATGGTTTCTCGCAATCGTAACAGAGATAAACCCGGATTAGCTATTGAGATGTGAAGCTCGGACAGGGTTCTAAAACCCATAGCTGGAAGGTTACATCCTGTTAATCGGTTAGTGATGGCCAGGTTTTGTTTGTTTTATTGTTGAGTACCATTCATCGTCTTGTGCATCGCTTGGTGGGCTTTGTATGATTCTTTTTCTCTTGGAAACGTGTTCACGAGGCGTTGTGGACAGAAGGCCTGGCATGAGTCAACCAGACAGGAACGCTCTACTAATACTATTGTGTGGTCTAGAATGCCTGCACCAGCAATTTTAATCCCAACTCACTGCTGTATAATGCTGAAACGAAGGGACATCTCTTGTTAATGGAAACTTTGCGTTGAAGATGACCTATTTTTATGGAGGAAGGTAAGAAGAATCTTTGTAAGATATCGTGGAGGGGTTGGGGGCGCACCAAGACACGGGCATGTGCAGGTTTTACCTTAGAAAACACCTCACCTCCTTTCCCATTTAGGGGCCCAGCACTGGACTGTTCAGCATATTACGTTAGACTAGATTCCGAATTCTTCCTGCAGTTCCCATTGCTAGGCTCTTTCCTCGGCAAACATGCCTTCCAGGATATTTTGGACGTACCCTGCCACGGCGATCCACATTGACTCGCTCTCGAGCATTCTACTCTTCAGGAGTGGGAGGGCTGGTCATTTCTAGCTCCATGACGATCTGCTCACGTTCCTGTTCCTGTTCACGTTGCTGCCACGCTGCATGTGTTAAATGTGCTGTCCTCCCGGCAGCCTCCGGGAAGTCTACATACATGTAGGAATTGCGCCACGTTGTAGTTGACCTCCCCGTGTTTTCTCTCTAGCCAAGGGCGTATTTTGGGTACAAGTCGTGCTGTGTCTCTTCCTCTCGTTGCCGGACCAGATATACAGCCTGAGACTGAGCATGTTTTCCCTTTCCTGGAACCACTGTCGAACTGGAACCTGTCGAACTACTTGTGACCGAAGCCTTTCTTCTCGTCGCTCGTTCATCTTCTTACTCACGCCAGTACGCATTTTTGGTATCAATCCTGCCAGCAGAAGCACTGGTGGACTGTCCAATAGGCACTCACAATTCAAAGGGTCCCTCTTCTTTGTACCATTGACAGCCTTTTTCAATGGAATCTGCCTACACCACAGCACCGTACAGCAGAATGGAGTGTGTCACTGACATAAGTAGTCGTCTTTTGTTGGGTCTGGGTCCTCGGATGTTGGCAATTAAGGGCTGCTTTGATTGCCACTCTTTTTGTGTGTTCTCCAAAATTTCATCTTGTTGTCCAGCACCATTCCAAGGTACCTTATTGCTGGCTTTGTTTCCTCCTCTGCTTCTTTCATTCTTATCCTGATAGTACGTATTTGGGATGCATTTCCGTGTTAACAGTACAACTTCCCGTCTTGACAGTTGCTAGTAGTTACGTCATCCGCATATCCGACTAGAAATGTTCCTTTAGAAAGGGCTACTATTAACTATTAACCCCCGGGCTGCCCCTGCAGTTATTTTTTATCTGTCGTCTTATATCTCACAATTCTGTCTCCTGTGGTAGTAGCCTAACACCCTAAGGAGGATAACATGGAATAAATGGTGCGGCGTAGAATAAAATGCATGCAGGAGCAAATGATTCTTATATTATCTAATATTGAGAGAACGAGTTGTCAGAGCACAGAATAGAGAATATCGAGAAGACGGTAGAGCTATGAGATATAAGGAGAAGCAAGGACGAGTCACGAAGGTTAATGATGGTTATGTACTAAGCCTATACATTGCGTCTAAACAGGTTCAGATTAGTAGATATGTATCACATATAATCTTAAATGAATGCCTGTGAGAACAACCGTATGAACGGTAGGTTTTGGTTGGTTATTCCTTGAATTACATTGAATCAGCGGATCTGTTAACGGCCTAGGTCGGTCCTCGAAACTTTTCAGACCGATCGGACCAAATTTGGGCGGGTTAGGGGTCAAAATGTGTTTTTTTGAAAAATGGATTTTCGAGATTTTGGGCGATCTAGGCGAGTGGGGTATCATTTTCCACTAAATTTTGGACGCTGAATCTAATGAAATGGGTCCCCGTACGATTGGCGCCCTCTGGATGAGGTTATGGGTCAAAATGGGTACCTATTTACCCATTTTGAATACGTGTTTTCGAGATTTCTGGTACCTAGGCGTGTGGGGTATCATTTTCCACCAAATTTTGGACGCTGAAGCGATTGGAATTAGCCCGGGACCCACCACACCCACTGTTTCTATCTTCCCCATGTCGAAGAAATGAGTCTCCATGCGCCTGGTACGAGGAATGACCAACCTGTGTAAAAGAATTTGCAGCGTTTTTTTTTTTTTTTTTTTTTTTCTTTGGACGAGGCTCTTGGCATATTTTTCTTTCTAGACGGAAATTGATTAGCTCTCATAAAACTACTCACATTATGATGATACAGCAGAGACTGGCCGCTTATAATTGGCCTCAATGAAATTGCACCAGTCGGATCTGTAGAAGAGCAGTAATTACGAGGCCGTTGGTGTCCGGAGGTGTTAATGAACGGGCGTTTAGCAGCGATTTTTATCTCGTCCGGTGCATCTCATGTCGCCAGGTGACGATAAGCGTAAAGGAAGTTGCAGTTTTCATATGGTTACAGCGTGAACCGTGAGGAGGATCTGATCCTTCTGTTGCTGCACTTGTTTATATAACTAATGGGCCAGGCGTCATATAAACATATTATGTTTATATGGCACCCGACCCATTAGTTGTTACTACTCATGGTTGGAGGTGGTTTCCGATCCGCAATAGGCTTAATCGGTTTTGGTTGGTTATTCCTCGAATAATCAACCTATGTTTTCATGATAATGGTCAACCTCTCCGATTTGGCTCAAAATTTTTTTCTGGACGTTTCATGATGTCCTGATCAAAAAAGGTCAATGTCCGTCCGCCGTACGCCGTACGCCGTCCATCGTCCGCGCCCTTTTTGGTAGTAGAAAATTTTCTAAAAATCTGAAATTTGGGTCAGGTGTCTGTTCCCAGCCGAGACGGGTCCTCGAAACTTTTCAGCCCGATCGGACCAAATTTGGGGGGGGTAGGGGTCAAAATGTGTTTTTTGAAAAATGGATTTTCGAGATTTTGGGCGATCTAGGCGAGTAGGGAGTCATTTTCCACTAAATTTTGGACGCTGAATCCAATGAAACGGGTCCCAGAACGATTGGCACCCACTGGAGAAAGTTGATGGAATATCTTATACATTCCATGTAACATACGAACTACATATTGCTCTCCTTAGACTGTTAGTGGTCATGAGGGTTTGCAGCTCTGTTCATTTAAGTCTCAAGTCACTCCTTCTTCTAGAGTTGTAAGATAGTGAGTACGAAAATATATTGTTCAAATTTTGATCCGCGAGTTATAATTCCCATTTTCTCACCAAGAAAGTTGAAGAGAAGTAATGGGTCAAATTGGGTATTTGTTACCCATTTTGAATATGTTTTTTCGGGATTTCTGCTACCTAGGCGTGTGGGGTATGGTTTTCCACTAAATTTTGGACACTGAATCCAATTAAATGGGTCCCAGAACGATCGACACCCACTGGAAGAAGTTGTGGGTCAAATTGGGTATTTATTACCCATTTTGAATGTGTTTTCGGGATTTCTGCTACCTAGGCGTGTGGGGTATAGTTTTCCACTAAATTTTGGACGCTGAATTCAATGATGTGTGTCCCAGAACGATTGGCAACCACCGGAAGAAGTTATGGGTCAAAATGGGTATGTATCCACCCATTTTGTATGTGTCAGGATTTCCGGTGCCTAGGCTTGTGGGGTTTGGTTGGTTATTCGTTGAATAATCTAAATTTTATATTATTTTTTTAATTTTATTCGTTGAGATATTGAGCTACGAGATTTTTAGTTAAGAGAGTATAAAACATATCCTACCGATAAGAATAAGGCACCAGCCAAAATAGAAGAAGGAAGCACAAAGAATGATCCTTGTTTACTTCCTCGTTCCAACCTATGATATAAAAAAAAATCAACCGTCTGGGTCCGAAAAAAAACCGTTTGGCTCATCCCAAGTAGGTTAAAACTTCGACATTATAATAAGACGTAGACACGAGAGCGAAAAGGTGCCAAAACACGCTGTCTAGGGTAGCGGTAATATTCATTCACCTCTCTTGAGTCCAATCGGCCATAAACACAGTTGGCAACAGGTTTTCGGGGGGTATTTTTGGACCAGCCTCAGCCCATTAGGACCCCTAAGAGACAGCACATTTTTAGATGTGGGTTAAGTTGTAATTACGGAGATGGACATTCAACACCCGCTCATATCTGAAGAACTCACCAGTGGTAAAACTGTGGAAAATTGAAAACAAATAACATCGGCATCGAAGGGCTGTATAAATAAATATGGACCGCCCCATTTGTTTTTATGACCCTATGGTCGTACTAATACATAACATTTGGTTGGTTATTCATTGAATAATCAACCTACGTTTTCAAGCAAAAAGTCAATCTCTCCGTAGGCCCAAACATTTTTTCTGGGCGATTCAAGGTGTCTAGATCAAGATAAGCAAACTACGACAGTTTTGGTAGTAGAATACGTTCTAAAAATCTAAAATTTCGGTCAGGGACCCCGTTTTTTGGGTCTAGTTGGCCCTCGAAAATTTCAGCCCGGTTTGGATTTTGTGTCTAGATCAAGAAAGTCAAATGTCCTTCCGCCGTCCACTGTCCGCCGTCCACCGTCCGCCATCCAGGCCGACATTGAAAGTACAAAATTTTCTAAAAATCCGAAATTTGGGTCAGGGGTCCGTTCTCGGCTCTAGTTAGTCCTCGAAACTTTTCAGTGTGATCACACCAAATTTGGGTGGGGTAGGGGTCAAAATGTATATTTCGAGAAATGGATTTTCGAGATTTCTGGCGATGTGGGGTATCATTTTCTACTAAATTTTGGACGCTGCATTGATTGGAATTGGTCCGGGGCCCACCAAACCCACTGTTTCCCCCATTTTCTCCATGTTGAAGAGATGAGTCTCCATGCGCCTGTTCCGAGGTTTAAAACTCGATTTTTGGGACATTCGAGAACTGGGTATGTGGGGTATCATTTCCCACTAAATTATTGACACTGAATTCAAAGAGACGGGTCCCAGACTGATTGGTGCCCATCTGGAGAATCTAAAATTTAGGTCAGGGGTCAGTTTCCAGCTTTAGTTGGTCTTCAAAACTTTTCAGTGCAATCACACCAAATTTGGGCGGGGCAGGGGTCAAAATGTGTTGGTGGGTAGGTCGATAAATGAATTTTCGAGATTTTCGGCTATCAAGGCGTGTGTGGTATCATTTTCGAATAAATTTTGGACGCTGAATCGATTGAAATTGAGTTCCATGTGCCTGGTCTGAGGAATTTTTAGAAAATTTTCTACTACCAAAATCCGGCTGACGGCGGACGTACATTTGCTAATTTTGATCTAGGCATCTTTACACGTCCAGAAAGAAAAGTGTGGCCGAATAGGAGAGATTGACTTTTTGCATGAAAACATAGGTGAAACATTCAAGGAATAACCAACCAAAACCGGGGAATTTTCCCGTTCAGCAGCGTCACAACGTGCAAGTAAATGAATCCCTGAGTATGATGAATCATTTTAAAATAATTTGGTGTATTTTTATTGTGCGTATTTATTTGAGAATGTTCTTTCCCCGCACTTTCTTACGATTCTTCTTTCAACCAACTAACTATACTTATACCCGTCCGTGATGATCTTCAAACCTGATGGCCTTCCTTCATAGCCGTCCGGTGAACCACCAAGACGGCCAAAGCACGAAATCCATCAATTATCCAACTCCCAAGGGACCGTGGAATCGTCTGAGCCCGTGACTAATACACACCCGGAGCATCCTTCTGACCCCTGACTTATCTCTTCGCTATGCGGACGCGCCTGGTTGCAAATTCTGAGCCAATATCGGAGTATGCTGTGGCTTATTGGACGGTGATTTCGAGCAGAAGCGCTTCGTAGTTAAATGATGCATCAATTCGAGATTAGAGCAAGATTATGGGGAAAACATTGAGAGCTCTTTCCAATCGATTCATCCGCGTCTATGTGCAGTTGGCTGGGGAAAAAAGATGTACGATTTTGTCATTTTTGTATCTTTTGTAAATGTATAGTAGTTATTTTGATTGGATGCTTCTACTGACTGCGATAAATCAATAGTACCTACGTAGTGCCTAACTATGAAAGCAAAGGCCCGAACCGCACAGGATTCTCCTATGGTTTCGGAGTATGTTCCATTTAATTAACAATGAATATGTTATCGTAAAACCCCGGAGTGCGGTAAAAGTTAGGTTTAACCAGAAAATCCTAGGATTTCCCATTATTTAGGATGAAACCCCGAAATCTATACTAAGAAATCTGCAAATTCTTACACACGGGTTGGTTATTCCTCGAATGGGGGAAACAGTGGGTGTAGCGGGTCCCAGACCCATTCCAATCGATTCGGGGTCCAAAATTTAGTGGAATATGATACCCCACACGCCTAGGTACCAGAAATCCCGAAAACACATATTCAAAATGGGTAATATATACCCAATTTGACCCATAACTTCTTCCTGTGGGTGCCAATCGTACTGGGACCCGTTTCATTGGATTCAGCGTCCAAAATTTAGTGGAAAATGACACCCTGCTCGCCTAGATCGCCCAAAATCTCGAAAATCCATTTTTCAAAAAACAAATTTTGACCCCTACCCCTCCCAAATTTGGTCCGATCGGGCTGAAAAGTTTCGAGGACCCGTCTCGACCGGGAACAGACCCCTGACCCAAATTTCAGATCTTTAGAAAATTTTCCACTACCAAAAACGGCGCGGACAATGGACGGCGGACGGCGGACGGACATTGACCTTTTTTGATCTAGACACCATGAAACGTCCAGAAAAACATTTTGAGCCGAATCGGAGAGGTTGACCATTTGCATAAAAACATAGGTTGATTATTCAAGGAATAACCAACCAAAACGGGCTTTTACCGTTTGACAGTTGGTTTACCCTAGGATTGATTAACCAATTTGGCAAAGGCCCGAAAAACCACGTGTAAATTAGGGACTTCGGACATTTACCAATCTCTCTTGGGATATAAGCGGATTTTCCACGCTGGGGATTGTTAAGATTTACCAAAATCAGTTGGTAAAATTCCGAAACGCGCTTTCTAATTGAAATAACCCTAGCTTTTACCAAGCCTCATGGAAAATTCTAACATTAACTGGGAAAAGTCCGATTTAAGAGCCTACACTGGGGTTTTACCATAAATATTGGGAAATTCTAAGATTTTCTGGTTAAACCTAACTTTTACCGCACTTCGGGGTTTTACAGTAACAAATATATTATGTTTTGTTAATTCTCTGGAATAAAATATTCATTCATTCATTCATTCATCCTCCAACACGTGGTGGAAATGTTACGCCTAGTTCCCAACAAACCCCGAAAACCAAGTTTCAAAAATGCTGCAAATTCTTTCACACGGGTTGGTTATTCCTCGGACCAGGCGCATGGAGACTCATTTCAACAACATGGGGAAAATGGAGGAAACAGTGAGTGTAGTGGTTCCTGGACCCATTCCAATCGATTCAGAGTCCAAAATTTAGTGGAAAATGATACCCCACACGCCTAGGTACCGGAAATCTTGAAAACACTTATTCAAAATGGGGAAATAGGCACCCATTTTGACCCATAACCTCATCCAGAGGGCGCAAACCCTTTCTGGGACCCATTTCTTTGTACCTTAGCGTCCAAAATTTAGTGAAAATGACACCCCACACGCCTAGATCGCGTAAAATTTCGAAAATTCACTTTTCAAAAAACACAAAAACTATTGTTGGGTATCATTTTCCACTATATGTTGGACGCCGAATCGATTGGAATGGGTCCGGGATACTCCACTCTCACCGTTTTCGCAATAATCTCCATGCTCCTGGTTCGAGGAATAACCAACCATTGTGAAAGAATCTGCAGCGTTTTGATGTAGACATCATGAAACGTATACAAATTTTAAGGCTAGTCTTTGGAGGTTTGTCTCCCATTACTTTGGGCATAATTACACTATTCAATGTTTCAAGGATTATTCAATGAATAACCAACCAAAACCCAAATTACTGTCCGCCGCACGCCGTACGAGATTATTTGCGATCTACGGATGTGGGCATGTCCAATATTTAGTGGAAAATGGTACTTAAAAATCTTGAAAATCCACTTTGCAAATAAGTAGACACCAATTTTGACTTCTGGTGGGCGCCAATCGGTCCCGAACCCGTTCCTCTCCACATTCCCCATTTTCCGCAATACTCCCACTTCAAGGAACAACCAACCATTGTGGAAGAATTTGCAGTGATTTTGATCTCGACATCGCGAAACGTATACTGTCAAACTTTGACGCCAATCGGCTTAGACCGTGGCATAATTACATGGGTTGATAATTATTCTAGCAATAACACACCAAATCGTCGATCATGGACTACAGTTATATCATACAAGTTGTATGCCTCATTATTCCGTCCACTGAATTGCCCCGATTGGAAATTCGCTTGGAAAGTTCGTTCAACAGGAATTTCTTGACGTGTGGGACTGTGTATCTTATCAGATATCATCGCCCCCATCGCTTATAAGCATTGATGAATGAGTGTATTTCATCAGCTCTTAGAACAGTTCCCCAATATTCGACGAAGCGTTCTCGTCCTGGTAAAAGCGTTCACACTGTTCGCATTCATTCTCTTTCTGCGCTCTCGTTTTCCGTGGGAGACGTTAACTCGGTTGACACCTGTCGGCTCACAGTGTTGACACAATATATTTTGGTGTGTTGTAAAACGAACCAGAAAGCGTAAGTATTCGCAAAGACTGACCGGTAGTCATTAGTGAAGACGCTGTGTAATATTCACCAATGAGTTTCAATCTGGATTTTGGTCTGTTATTCCTTGAATAATCAGCATATGTCTTCATGCAAAAGGTCAATCTCTCCGATTCGGCCCAACATTTCTTTCTGGGCGTTTCTAAGAGTCTAGATCAAACGCACGTGTTGGTTATTGCTCGGACCAGACGCATGGAGACTCATTTCTTCTACATGGGGAAAATGGAAACAGCGGGTGTGGCGGGTCCCGGACCAATTCCAATCGATTGAGGGTCCACAATTTAGTGGAAAATGATACCCCACACGCCTAGGTACCAGAAATCTCGAAAACACACATTCGAAATGGGTAAGTAGGCACCCATTTTGAACCATAGCTTCATCCAGAGGGCACCAATCGTTCCGGGACCCATCTCATTGGATTCAGCGTCCAAAATTTAGAGGAAAACGATACCCCACTCGCATAGATCGCGCAAAATATCGAATATCCATTTTTCCAAAAACATATTCGAGATTTTTGGGCGATCTAGGCGAGTGGGGTATAATATTTTCCACTAAAATTTGGACGCTGAATCCAATGAAATGGGTCCGGGAACGATTGGTGCCCTCTGGATGAGGTCATGGATCAAATGGAACAGGACCCGAGAAAGTTGAGAAATTGTCGGTCTAACTCTTACAGAATCTGTATGACAGAACTAAGTATAATATTGTCGGCATCCAGTTTCTATTAAGAGGTGTATTCGCTAAATTCATCTGTAGTGACATGCATTCGGCGGTTTGCAAAATGGGTATCTATCTCTCGATTTCGAGCGTATGTTTTTGAGATTTCTGGTACCTAGGCGTGTGGGGTCATCATTTTCCACAAAATTTTGGACCCCGAATCGATTGGAATGGGTTTGTGACCGCCACACCCGCTGTTTCTTTCATTTTCTCCATGTTGAAGAAATGAGTCTCCATGCGCCTGGCCCTAGGAATAACCAACCCCTGGGACAGGATTTGCTGAGTTTTTCTTCTTAGACACTAGTCGACGCCGAACAGCAATTACAACAGAAATACAAATTATAACATGTTCATGTCGACTATGTAGGGCCTTAGAATGTGCTGTACAACGCTTTGGTTCAACAGTACAGATGGCGTAAGCCCTCCGTCGCTGCTGACGGTTGACGTTGACTGTTCATCAACCTTTCTATTGGGGAATCCCCCTTACCAGAACCCGAGTTAATCGTTCAGAGCCGTTATTTTCAAAAACGCAGCAAATTTATTATTCCTTAAACTCAATTCAATCGATTCAGTGCCCAAACTTTAGTAGAAATTACTACCCCACGCGCCTAGGTACCTGAAAATCTCAAAAACCCACTTTCAAAATAGGTCGGTAGGTACCCACATGACCCATACACACCTCCAGCAGGCAACAATCGGTCCGGGACCAATCTCAATGAATTTAGAGCCCAACATTTAGTGGAAAGTACCATAGTCCCACGTAGCTTGTTCCGAAAAATCCCGAAAATCAAGCTTCAACAAACACAATGATTTGTTTCCTTACCGTCTTTAAGTTTGGTAGGTACGATCAAGTGTTTAGGAGGGTCATTAGAATGAGTCCGGGATACCCCTCACTCACTGTTTTTTCCATAATATACCATCTTGTATGAATTTTCTGTGTTTTATTGGGCTTTTCATCGACAACGTCGTTACAATCCTTCTTCTCAAGGGACAGTCGGTACCTTAAGAACCTTGAAAGGGACGACGTTAGGTGCCAAGAATCCTGGATGTATCCACCCTGTAATGTCTCCACTTCTCTGCTGCAGCAATAAGAAGCGATATTAGTATTATGAAGGAAAACTCTCGCGAAGGGATGATGAATGTTAGCAGGCCGTAGCCAGTGCGAGCCGTCGTTCGGGCGAACACTTGTTACATAAAATAATAGCCAGCTCCAAGGGAGGCCTCGAGACTCGTTACTGATAGACGTTGAAGCATGAAATACCATAAAAACACATCTTCGATTCTCCGCGGGGATCCGGAGGTTGATGATTTACTGATTCTGGACTCCCCAAGCTCAAACCGTATGAGCCCCTCGTTGAACCTGCACCTTCTTCAGGCCGCCATGACCCTTCTATTTATCAAGCGCCTCGAAAGGAGTAGTCCGAGAATCACCGACTAATTTGTTCAACGTGATCAAGAAAACAATCAAAATCATTGATTTTCAATGAATACGAACTCGTATTATCCACTCCAAAGTCATCAATGCTGCAAATTCCTTCACAGGGATTGGTTATTCCTCGGACCAGGCACATGGAGACACATTTCAATCGATTCAGCGTCCAAAATTTGGTGGTAAATGATACCCTACAAGCCTAGGTACCAGAAATCTCAAAAAAACGCAATCAAAATAGGTAGATGGATACACATTTTGACCCATAACCTCTTCGGGTGGACGCCAATCGTCCCAGGACCCACCTCATTGAATTCAGCGTCCAAAATTTAGTCGAAAATGATACCCCACACGACTGGATCGCCGAAAATCTCGAAAATGCATTTATCAAAAAACACATTTTGACACTACCCCCCCCCCCCCTCATTTATGCCTTACGCCGTCCACCGTCCGCGCCAACTTCGGTACCCAGTAAAAAATTTCCAAAAAATCTGAAATTTTGGTCAGAGACCCGTTCAGCTCTAGTTGGTCCTCAAAACTTTTCAGCCCGGGCGGGGTAGGGGTCAAAATGTGTATTTCGAAAAATGGATTTTCGATATTTCTGGTACCTAGGCGTGTGGGGTATCGTTTTCCACTAAATTTAGGACCCTGAATCGATTGGAATGGGTCTGGAACCCGCCACACCCCCTGTTTTCCCCATTTTGAAGTCTGAGTTCAAATGGCCTAGGTCGAAGAAGAACCAACCCTATTGATTTTTGATGCTAGACACCTGAAACGCCCAGAATAAATGTTGGGCCTGAATCGGAGAGATACTGTGCTCTTTTGACCATAGCTTTACTCGTTTGCATTTGAGGTAAAAATGGTTTTGATAATGCTTCGATGAATCTGAAATATATGCACATATCAATATATTATATATATGAATGTAGTGTATATAAGTGAGTGCCTAATTTCTTGGTCAGAAAGATGAGATTATAACAATGATCAGGAAACATGCCATGTTTGTATCCTGCTCAACGATTGTTTGTCAATCGAATTCACCACGCGTTGCTTATAGTATGCTAATACGTGGAATAAAGGTATGGAAAGGGTGCCACTATAGCATTTTCTGGCACTTTGTTATAGATTCCCTCAATGTTGGTCTTCATAATATTAGCTAGAATCCCGGAATCACTAGAATGCAGCTATTTCATGTACGCGTCTGAATCTTGACTACGGTTCATCACGTCTGACGATTAAGCATCCTGTCATGACTCAAGTGTGAAGTCATGAGAAGTGGAATGGTCATCCCGAGGTGAAATCCAATTTAACAGTTGTATGGAAAGGTTTATGAAGCAGTTTCCCACAGAAGGAGGTGGCAGAGGGCTACGCTGGATTAGAGGACGAGTGGTACGTGCCGGCCCCTGCTGGGAACTATCAGACGTGCCTTCTGTCCATCCTCGTGACGTCATCGAGGACATTCAGCTGATTCCTTTCGTTCATTCGATTGTCCACCGGGGGACCGACCTCGCTCGGGCAATGGCCACCGCGAGCCTCCTGGTGGGTGTTCAAATCCAAGCATCCATGCTACATCATGTACGAAACAAATCATAGAAGATGACGCAATGACATCCATGATAGCTGATGGAAACATAATCGTGCATCTCCTAGAAAATGCATCAAATTATTTCACGATGATTGCTTGTTCCTTGAAGCAAAAGTTTGGCGCAAAACAGTGAGTGTGGAGTCCCAAACTCAATCCATTCGATTCAGCGTCCAAGATTCAGTGGAAAGCCGTGCTCAACATGCCAATTTCCCAAAAATGTGGCCGTCGGACAACACACAGTGAGCATTCCGCGGCAGACAGACTTTTAGGTTTTGGTTGCCTTGAATAATCAACCTATGTAATCATCCCACAAGTAAATCATTCCGATTGGCCATCAAATTTGACAGTATGTTTCACGACGTCTAGATCAAAAAGATACGTTGATTATTTTAGGATTAAATTCAAAACTCCCTTCAGCCCGATAAAACCAAATTTGGGTGGGATAGGGGTCAAAATATGTATTTCGAAAAATGGATTTTCGAGATTTTTGGCGATCTAGACGTGTGAGGTATCATTTTCCTTTTAATTTTGGACGCTGAATCCAATGAGACGGGTCCCAGAATGATTGGAGTCCATCGGAAGAGGTTATGGGTCAAAATGGGTATCTATTTACCCATTTTGAATATGTAATTTCGAAATTTCTGGTACCTAGGCGTGTGGGGTATCATTTTCCACTAAATTATTGACCCTGAATTCAATGAGACGGGTCTCAGACTGATTGGTGCCCACTGGAGGCGGGTGTTGATCAAAAATTAACTACCAACCCATTTCGAACGTGGGTTTTCGATATTTCTTTCATTTAAAAGCCAATTTTGATCGTAATCGGAATAGGTTGGCGCTGATGAAGTCATTCCAGTAGAGAAGTTATCTCGGAAACTTACATTGGAGCGGAGCGTAACATCACAGGCTGTTAATGAATCGAAACGAAAGAAACAACATAACTGCTCAGGCCCCTAATGAATTTGTGATAGCTTAATCCTACCCTCTACGGGTGCGTAAAGGTCATAATAACCGTTTGAATGTGTGGAACAATCGCCACACAGTTTCTTGATTACTATTGTCACCCATTCTCCATTTAACTCATTGAAATTTCCTTTCGCAACTCATCATAGTCATTTATATATCCCGCAGAAAAAATAGAAATTTCTCCACGTGAAGGCCTTTGTGACAATTCAATACAATTCAATTCATGTATTGTCGTTTCGGGTAAATTAGTCCTATACAACAGGAGTTCAGCCACTTTACAAATGTCTAGCAAGTACATACAATGTTTCAAAAAACTAGTTCACATGAGTCACATAAATATTATTAATGCGTTTACAGTGGAAATTATTTTGTTAATAACTTTGGTTCCTCTGAAGAATCTACAATATTAGTAAGAATAGAACTAAAATAGTCGTTATAACATTTAAAAATATTCTACAAAAAAGAGTAAAGATTATAGAATACAAATCGCACCTACTATGGTTTACATCTTGATGTGTTCATTCATCGCTTTTTCTTCCAGATTTCGAATCCTTGATCCTAAGAGTTCGAAGTCCTTGACGTTCCAGTTTCTGATATCTTCTTTTTCCTCCCTCTCTTACTCGTAATTTCATTTCTTAGAGGTTTTAGCCGTTCGGGTGACTTTTCACTGTCTGCTTCAGATGAGGTTGAGGTGTCCACTTCAATCAATTTCTTCCCATTTATCTAAAGATGGTCTTTTATCAACCTTCGTGACAAAAGACGCTGAGAATTTAAAATGAATTTCAATAAATCCTCGATCTAGTCGTCCGGAGGCCGAAGACATAATCTGACCATCTCGCAGGAGAAGGCTGTCCAGGATGTAAAATGAAATAGTGGTCATGAATCGTGTATCGACGAAATCGAAACGTGTAGCGCATGAAAATTGCTCGACGAGCCACCGACACCGTGGCAAACAAAAGGAAGGCAATCGGCAAAGGAATGTTCATAGCGGTGGGTTGTCTATCACTTACGTCTGAGGAACCTCATCGGGTGTTCGGCATATGAAAACGACTTTACGTGTCGTCGGGCATCATTTTTGGAAAAATTGATGAATGGGATGGGGTCGGGGAAGCCTACTCAATCTGGTTAGATACTGTTCTCATGCCATGTTGCTATCGATTCATTATCGGATTAACCGAATGATAATTTGATTACTCTTCACCATTACCACGTTTTCAACAAAAAAAGCTTTTTTTTTTTTTTTTTTTTTTCAATTTTTTTTTATTATTTTTTTATTACAAATTGGCAAATACATAGGAATATAAAAAACTTTAATCGCCTACTCTAACTGTGAATAGAACAATTTCCTTGGAAATATATGGGCATGGCCCGCGGTGGAGAATGAGTTGCGATAGTAAATACAGCAATAATTGAAAACCAGTTGCAACCTGGTTGCTGGCTATTATCTTCCCACTGTTTAAAGGAGGTGATCCTTCAAAAGTGGGAAATTATCGCCCGATATCACTGCTCAACATTTTAGCAAAAATACTGGAGAAGTGTGTGAAATTCCAGTTGGTTGAGTTCATAGAAAGTAAACAAATTCTTAGCATGAGACAGTTCGGTTTTCGCGCAAATAGGAATACCCAGGATGCTGTTGCCTGCTTGACCTTGCGTCTTTATCACCTGGTGGAAAACGGAAAAAAAAACGGTAGCGAGACTAAATGCTTTGATTCAATTTCTCACAATATACTCTTTTCTAAGATGAAGGCAATTGAGATCGATGGGACAGCATTGAGTTGGTTCCGAAGCTATCTTAAAGCAAGGCAGCAGAGAGTACGAGTTAGTGAAGAGCTGGGTGGGACAGTTTGTTCGGAGGGTTATGGTATCCCTCAAGGCACTGTACTAGGACCTGTACTTTATATCATTTATGCAAACCAGTTTTTTAATTCGGAGGTTGTAGCTAGTGGGGAAGCATTGAATGTTCGCAGATGACACCGCCATGATCTATTGTGGCGAAACGTGGCTAGAAACATATAACCAAGCTGAAAAAGGGATGAAGCTAGTTGGTACATGACTGATAGAAAATAAGCTCACACTGAGTGTGCCCAAAACTGTTTTCGTACCATTTGCATGGTCAGCAGGGGCCATGCCGCCATGATATGGCATGTCATTTAGACATCATGAAACGTATACCTATAGAAAAACTTTGGCTCATTCGGGAAATTAAACTACTCCCAAGACATAGGTTGATTAGACAGAATGTTCGTCCGTCGTACATTGTCCCAGCGGTTTCTGGTCGTAAAACATATTTTAAAAAAAGCTGCTAATTCCTCCCCAAAGGTTGGTTATTCCTCGGACCAGGCGCATGGAGCCTCATTTCAAGCGATTCAGCATCCCAAGTTTAGTGGAAAATGATACCCCACACGCCTATGTACCAGAAATCTCAATAACCAACTTTCGAAATGGGTAGATAAATACCCATTTTGACCCATAGCCTCTTCGGATGGGCGCCAATCGTACCGGGACTCGTTTCAATGGATTCAGCATCCAAAATTTAGTCGAAAATGATAGCCCACACGCCTACATTGCCGAAAATCTCGAAAACCCACTTTTTCAAAAAACATATTTGTTACATGCTACATTTAATCAAGACACCTTGCAGCGTGGGTAGATTGGTACCCATTTCTAATGTGTGTTTTCAAGATTTCTGGTACCTAGGCGTGTAGGGTATCATTTTCCTTAAAATTTTGGACGCTGAATCCAATAAAATGGGCACTGGAACGTTTGGCGCCCTTCGGATGAGGCTATGAGTCAAAATGGGTACCTATCTCCCATTTTGAATGTGTGTTCTCGAGATTTCTGGTACACAAACGTACGCCATTGTTGAAGCGGAAACCTTCGAGTGAACCAAAACAATACAGTAATTTCTATATCAGTTTATCAATTATCTACTCGTCATATAGGTCGTTATTTTGGTTGGTTGTTCCTTGGATAATCAGTCTATGTTTTCATGCAAAAATTCAATCTCTCCGATTCGGCTCAAAATTAGCAAATTACCACCGTCCACGCCGAATTTTGGTCAGGAATACATTCATGGCTCTAGTTGATCCTCGAAACATTTCAAGCCGATTGGACAACATTTGGGTGGGAATAGGGGTCAAAATGTGTTTTTCGATAAATGAATTTTCGAGATTTTTGCCATCAAGGCGTGAGGGGTATCATTTTCCACCAAATTTTGGACCCTGAATCGAGTGAGTTAAGCCCTGTACACTCCAACTCACTGCTTTCCACACCCCTGTTCCATGTAGTAACCAACCATTGTGGAAGAATTCGCTGAGTTCTGATCTAGACATCATGAATCGTATACAGAACAAAATTTTTGGCCAATCGGTGAGGCCCCCAACAACTGATAATATGGAATGTCAACCCAACGCAATTCTCCCACTAATTATTTTAAATTAATTACGTTCGTTAGATATTAGCCTGGTTTCTCTTTTGCTTCAGTCCGTCTTTGTAAGACAAATCAAGGAGGAGGGGGAGAAGGTTATCTCATAACGAGAGGGAGCCTTGAATACGTGTAGGGTTTTCCACTTGTTGAACTTGTACTGGCGGGAAAACGCCCAGAACGCCTTTTGATGTCGAGAGCAACAAATAAGGGAAAACGCGCTCAGAGGGGCCTAGTAATTGGCTGCCGAGAAGGTTGTCACTCCCTCAGCACTGCCAACCGTCAACGGTTTTCTCGATCCTGGATTTACTTCTTGAGAACTTCGCCGCCTCGCCATTGACAGGCCCGTGAGAGGCCTTGTTACCGAGTTGCATGTATACATTATATATCTCATCAGTATACGTGGGGGCCTCTGCGAAAGGGCTCACTTGTCGCTTCAAAACGAATTATTAGCTTGACACCTTTCAAACAAACTGCTCTAGGCTTCCAAGACCTCTCTCCTCGTCAGGTTTAACCCAGGCCGATGTCCCTCTACTATAAATTTGAGTTGGTCAACGGTTGCCGGCATCGAAGCCACCTAGATTCAACATCCCAGACACCGCCTCCAACACATTCTTTTCTCAAAAAACAAATTATTGTCCACGGCTTGCTCAGGTACATCGATTAAAATTAAAGATGCCAATTCTATCACAATGAGGAGCACGATTAGAACTATTTAAAACTAATTAATATTAAAACAGTGAGTGTGGAGTGTCCCGGACTCATTCCAATCGATTCAGGATCCAGAATTTAGTAGAAAATGATACCCCACACGCCCAGGTACCGGAAATCTCGAAAACACATATTCAAAATGGGTAATATATTATACCCAATTTGACCCATAACTTCTTCCAGAGGGTGCCAATCGTTCCGGGACCCACTTCATTGAAATCAGCGTCCAAGATTTAGCGGAAAATGATACCCCACACGCCTAGGTTCCAGAAATCTCAAAAACACATATTCAAAATGAGTAATATATACCCAATTTGACCCATAACTTCTTCCAGAGGGTGCCGATCGTTTTGGGAACCATTTTATTGGATTCAGCGTCCAAAATTTAGTGGAAAATGATACCCCACTCGCCTAAATCGCCCAAAATCTCGAAAATCCATTTTTCAAAAAACACATTTTGACCCCTACCCCGCCCAAATTTGGTCCGATCGGGCTGAAAAGCTTGGAGGACCGTCCTAGGCCGGAAACAGACCCCTGACCCAAATTTCAGATTTTTAGAAAATTTTCTACTACCAAAAACGGCGTGGACGGCGGACAGCGTACGGCGGACGGACATTGACCTTTTTTTATCAGGAATTCATGAAACGTCCAGAAAAAAATTTTGAGCCGAATCGGAGAGGTTGACCATTTGCATGAAAACATAGGTTGATTATTCAAGGAATAACCAACCAAAAGGTCGATGTCCGTCCGCCGTACGCCGTCCATCGTCCGCGCCGTTTTTGGTAGTAGAAAATTTTCTAAAAATCTGAAATTTGGGTCAGGGGTCTGTTCCCGGCCGAGACGGGTCCTCGAAACTTTTCAGCCCGATCGGACCAAATTTGGGGGGGGGGGGGGGTCAAAATGTGTTTTTTGAAAAATGGATTTTCGAGATTTTGGGCGATCTAGGCGAGTAGGGTGTCATTTTCCACTAAATTTTGGACTCTGAATCCAATGAAATGGGTCCCAGAACGATTGGCACCCACTGGAAGAGGTTATGGGTCAAATTGGGTACCTATATATTACCCATTTTGAATATGTGTTTTCGGGATTTCTGGTACCTAGGCGTGTGGGGTATCATTTTCCACTAAATTTTGGACCCTGAATCGATTGGAATGGGTCTGGGACCCGCCACACCCACTGTTTCCCCCATTCGAGGAATAACCAACCCGTGTGTAAGAATTTGCAGATTTTTTACTCTTACCACGAGATCCCTTCACCTAAACGATCGTTGCAAAACCCATTTCGATCGGATGAGCGTTCTAAATCTAGTGGGAAATGATAACTCACTCGCCCAGGTCTAATGAGGTCTGAAGAAACAACCATTCCCTAAAAGTACCTACCATAAGTACTCACCGTTATTTCTTTCATTCTTTCATACATGTACTAAGCTCAGATTATCCGAGATGAACCTCTGATGATTGATTTAGGAGCCTTAAAGGAGAAACAAACGTCCCTTGATCACCAAAGGAAATTTTTGCCTACAGGGCGAAAGATGTACTATAGCAGCTGCTCACGTGAACATCTGCTGCATCTCTAATACATCACCAGCCCCTCAGCATCTGCAGCTTTTGTTTTAAACCTTTTCCTAGCCGCTTCTGATAATTGCCAATCTCCAAGCTCCAACCACAACTCAATTCGTAATGCGAGAAACCCAACCGTAAACGTTAGTTCCACCGGTAAATGTCAAACAAAGCTTTACTTGATGATACTTTTCCCGTCGATAGTTAAATGTTACTTAACCGTTTTTAAGCGGCTATAAAGATTTGCAAAACCTCATCAAAGAATTCAAGGGTTTAATGGGATATTTTATTTGAAATATTCCTTAATCGTTCCACGATAGTCATTTTTTAGCCTCATATAAGAGAGTGTTTCTCCGCTGGAAGAAAATCGTAATCTTAATTTTCATTCTGGTTAGGTTAGTTACGGACATAACACGTACAAAAATTACACCAACTACCGTACAGAAGGTTAATACCTTTTCCTCATCCAATTACCTCTTCCGATAACTTCATCTCCTTGGAAATCCGTAGGAGCCTTCCCGTTCTTGATGTGAGAGTGACATGTACGGAATTATTTACAGAAGCAGTTACAAGTGCAACATGTGTTTATTGCGTATGAAATTATCATAACAAACGTTCATGTACAGGGTGTTAATCAATACGATTAGGACTGTTAGCAGCCTTCAAGGGGTCGATTCTACAACTCATTTGCAACAAAAAGTGTCCTTAAGAACATTTTTTAGATGATTTCTTTCCATGATATTCACTATTTAAGATGTTTCGTGTGACGACCTGACGTCACTAAAATTGCCATAACTGTCCATTTACATGATAATTTGAAATCTGAGTGTACTTATCGTTAGGAAGAGTGTCAAATTCCCTTCTGATGAACCCCTCAACGTCTTAGATAGTTGAGTACTGGTGTGTTACCTTGTCAAAATTCATCCCGGTAAGGGAAAATTTTCTTCTGAAAAATTCGCGCGTTAATTCGTGGAAAAACTTTTCCAGAATACCAGCTTACCAACTGTATATTCAATTATTCTTGAAACAATTTAAGAGTGGAAATTACGTTTTAAAGGGAAAAACGCAGAAAATTATTTCACAGGGCTGCAAATTATTTTTGGTTGTTCCTCGGACCAGGCGCATGGAGACTAATTTAAATCGATTCAGCGTCCATAACCTCTCCCAGTGGGCGCCAATCGTTCCGGGACCCGTTTCTTTGGATTCAGCGTCCAAAATTTAGTGGAAAATGATACCCCACAAGCCTAAGTACTAGAAATCTAGAAAACACATATACAGAATGGATAGATAGATACCCATTTTGACCCATGGCATAATTTAAAATAACCAAAATCCCTGAAAATTATGATGTTGATCTCAAAATAGGTAGGTAGGTGCCCGTTTTGACCCCCTTAATCGGTCTGGGTTTCATTTAAGTGGATTCAGCGTCCAAAATTTAGTCAAAAATGATACCCCACACGCCTAGATTGCCAAAAATCTCGAAAATCCATTTTTTGAAATACACATTTTGACCCCTACCCCGCCCAAAATCAGGTCCAATCGGGCTGAATAGATTCGAGGACCAATTATAGCCGGGAACGGACCCCTGACCAAAATTTCAGATTTTTAGACAATTTCTTACTTCCAAAATCGGCGTGGACGGGGGACGGACGTTAGCTAATTTTGATCTTAACACCTTGAAACAACCGGAAAAAAAATTGACGAATTTTACGAATTTGAAAATAACGTGCCGACTGAATAATAATGAACTACCATTCAGGGGTGAGGTATGATTACTCACTAATTTCTTGACCTACTTTCTGATAGTAGATATTTGATGTTTCTGGACCTATTATAAGCAACTATGCCTCGCATTCTTATCACTAAACCTCCTCGCACTTCCTAACGATACCACAAAAATACTTAACGGCTTCAGAAAATTATGGTTGCGTCCAACAGATGTACGAAGTTTGTCGACTGTTAGTAGGGCAAAGTAATTTTGACAAGGAAAGTAGCGCGAATGAGTTTCTTGACTTTATCATGTAACGTCACGTTTCAAAACTTGTTATCTCCACTCAAATCCATATTAACGTCAGTGCCGTACTGTGAGAAACGACGACTTGAAAACGAAATGACGACCGAAACCCAAGGGTTGACGTCAGTGTAAGTTGTGAAAGCATTCGAGTGGCTTGAATCCAACCTGATCTCACTTTTGGTTCCTTCTGGGTTTCATATGAGTAAAGGGTCTCAACGGAATAGACGGGCAAATTTATGAGAATATAAGCAGAGTCAAAACGTATATTTCAATGAATGAATTCTCGAGATTTTTGCCATCAAGGCGTGTGGGGTGTCATTTTTCACTAAATTTTGGACGCTGAATCGAATGAAACGGGTCCCGGAACGATTACTGCCCACTATTACAGTTTATGGACGCTGAATCTACTTTTAAATTAGTCTCCATGCGCCTGGTCCGAGGAATAACCAACCCCTGCAGAATTTGCAGCTTTTTTTTGTCTGTCAGACAATGGTTTTTTCTAAGCCATTTGAAGCATGTTTTTAATGCTCATCAAGGCCTCAGGCAGCTTGTGCGCATACGCTGCCACAACGGTTTATAATTCTTCAAGTTGATCTTAACAAAGAGAATGTTATCTGTTCTAATTCACCAATGAATGGAAAAAACCGTTAATGTCTGGGGCTCGTCCCAATCGATTCAGCGCCCTAAGGCCGGGTACACACGTTGAGGATTCCGGAGAGGATTCCGAAGAGGGATTCCTCTCAGGAAAACCTCTGAGGCGGCCGGAGCCGGACGGAGCATCCACACGTACGGGAAAACCAGGAGGCTTCGGCCAGAGGTTTCGACACGCGAGAGGCCTTTCGAGGAAAACTGTGAAAAAATTAACTAGGAGCTACGACCACTGTGACGATACTCGAGCGATACCTACAACCGATCACCTCATCCACACAATTCCGGGAACTGGAACCCCGGCCTCAGGTGGCCTTTCCAAAAATTGGAAAGGCCTGGCGGCCTGTTCGGTCCGCCTCAACTGAAGGCCTCGACCCGTCCACACGGTCCGTCGGCCGGAGAGGAATCGATCAACGAGAAATCCTCTCCGGAATCCTCAACGTGTGTACCCGGCCTAAGTTTCGTGGACAACGAGGCTCCACACGTCCAGGTCCCCAGAATATCAAATACCAACTTTCAAACCACGTATTTTGACACATACCATCCCCGGTTGGGTTGGAAGTGGATTAGGAACAACTAGGTACTGCCTGAAATTTATGTGCAAAATAGATGAGAAAGAAACCATCCAAGTTTATCAGCTTTTCGAACCACTCAGGCACCCAATCAACCTATCCAACTTGTAATTCTGAGTTCATTTCTCATGAAGTCAATGTCATTTCCCTCCCAAAGTTCCAGTTTAAAACAAACCATGAAGGGTGTTTTTGGAACAGTATTAAACACCATTTGAAATACTATTTAAACCAAACGTTTTCATGCAAAAATGTGTCTAAAACACCGTTTTGAAAATTTGGTTTGAAACGATACTAACCCTGGTACCATCAGATTGCGAACGTACTTTAAGAGCAGACAAATCATTTTCGAACGGTGCTAACAGTAAATATTGATCGTATCTAAAAGCTCATTTTGAGGGAATAAACAGTGGCGATTTAAGAAGAGCAATACAGACATAAATGAGAGGATTCTTGATCAGTTCAGTGCTACAGGCAGTTCCTAGTTCATCGCGAACGTTTCTTCAGCCCACGGCGCCTATACCGAACAAATGGCGCGAGGAAAAGAGGAAGCAATGCATTAAGATAATGGAAGACTATACGAAATACGAAGAGGGAAATTAAGTAATCTTGGGGTCGTCAGACGGAGCCAACCGGGCGTGAATCAGGTGCCACATGCCGCCGATTGGAGCGCGATCATGCGGAAATGTCTGAGATTTCGTTTTAACGCCAAGCGATAGAGGAAACGCCGCCATCAGCGTGGAGTACACAGAAAGTAAGTTAAACAGCTAAATCTGACGTGATAGATGATAGCATTCCACTTGACAGAGAAAACCAGTCAATATTTGTCTAAGGAATGAGCCTCAAAACTCCATTTGGTTCCCAGTAGATTGTGACATCGGAAAGCGATATATCGGTGATGAATTGGCGATATTCTTCATCCTAGGCTATAATCGAAAATATCGATATTTCAAGATAATATAGAATTGAAAGTTTCTGACAGAACTTATCAACATGCAAAATATTTCCATTGGGTCATCACCAGAGACGAGTAAATTATATAAATGATAAATGACATTCTAAAATGACATAAAATGGCAATTTTTCGATTAAATGACATAAATCACCAAAATACCGAAAAGATGACATAAATCGGACGTTTCCGGGCCTCCCCCCACCCACCTCGAACCTTAGATATACAGTTTGTTCATAGTTGTGCTCTCTCTAGGTCATCGTCCTAGCGAATGCCTTTCTAATCTTGAGCAGCAAGAATGTCGACAAATGAATATCATCGGTTAAGAAGGTGTTTTTAAGGGCACCTACTAGAGTGGATTTGTCTCGCAGAACTGAACAAAATACCACTCCCTCCCAAACCCGTCATCACTCTGTAATCCTCTCTCGAATTAAAATCTGTTATAATTTAATTCGGGTTTCTTCGGAGGTTTTGAATGGACCTAGCGAGAGGTTACACAATGTAAGTCCAAGACTTACGACTGTGAACTAGGGATACCAAGGATGAACATAAAATACATTGATACAAAATGAATTATAGGTAATTGAAAACAAGGACACGTTGCAAAGGAGAATATGCCTCAACCTGGGCTAGAATTGATACAAGACAAAGTAATTCGACAAAGTAAATTAGACAACATGTGGAGCATAAAATACTGTTGAGGTTTGAGGACAACTACCCAATCCTTGACATTCCCCTCTTAGCTAAGTGACATCATACACGAGCGTCATCTACAGTTGAACTAGGGAGGTCTCTGTTGAGTGCTGCTGTCGCGGAAGAGGTTGTAACCTCCAGGTGTTGGGTGGTTCGGTTTCGGCCATATTCCCATATTGACTTTGGTGCTTGGCTATAAAAGTGTTTTATATCTTCTTTCGAGGTGAGACGTATTTAACGAGAATACAAGTATATCAATTCTATCCTATCATCTTCCCCAGGTTCCAATTAATTGAATTAGTAGTAGTTAAACCAATATCGCGTTATGTATACATCGCTTAGGCGGTTATAAATTCACTTCCACTCAAAGGGAAGTCCTTGGGAAGCATCTGATCATTTGCAGCGTCAATATTCGCTGGAGTTCAGTGAGATTGTGGGTTTATGAGTCTCACCCGCTCAGTTGTACCCGGCAGCTTTCGTGAGTAGAGAATTAAGGCTTTGAATTTTGTAATAGTTTAAATCGTCGTAAGAAGGGACATGACCGAGAAGAATGAACGATATCCGAGACGAGACGTCGGTTCGAAGTGAAGTACTAGAACACAGCAAATACTAAAATTGGGGTAAGATTGAGCGAACCTAGGGTGGCGTTTCGTGGAGTAGGAAAGACGCGACATAAATCCATGGTAGTTGAGGAAATCCCCAGTGGTTCCACGGGAACTGCTTACGTACGATGAATGTTAGTGGACTCGGTCACGTAGACGAATTCTAGCCAAAGATTACATGAACTCTAATCTATGATTCTAACTAGTGCAAGAGCTGTTCCACTAACAAATGAATGAAACGTCCCATAAAAATTAATATGAACGAAGGAAAATTAGTCGGGGGTAAGACGCTGTGGGATAACGAAAGCTGGCCAAAACAAGAGAGTTTGAGTAAGATTAGTAGTTAATAGATTCTTGACTTGTGTAATCTAAATGAAAGTAGAGTTGAAGGCATGTTTATGTTTCAATGCATGAAGCCCCCTACATTCGGTTGGCAAGCGCTGTGTCTGATTCGTTCGGATTTCAGGGAATAAAAAATTGACAAGGCACGACGACGCAAAGACAGGACGCTGCTATGGGATCTCTGCAATATTTACTAACTAAATTTGTACCTTTTGAATTTGTGTTTGTTCTGGTTGTCTGTGCTTACAGGGAGAAGAGGAAAGTTAATGTCAGAAGGAATAGAACGCATCGAAAAATGTGCAAGGAATTCCCAAGCTATCCAAAATGAAATATATTTATTTGTAAATATGCAATTTACTAATACGCTGCCAATGTCGAATGCAAAACTAATTGAATTGACTCCTGTAAAAACATGATCACTGTAAGTAGGTAGTGATTATACAAGTCAAGGGTCTCGTGAGAGGTATGATCTGGATGAGTCCCAAGGTAACCCAAAAAAAGCGACGCGGTCTCCGAGGGATCATGTAATTTGTCCGACTTGCCTGAAAAAGGTAGTCCAGCAAGCTTAGGGTTTAGGGTCGGAGTGCCCCCGTCCAAGTGGCCGTACCTGGGATAACGAAGGTACACTGGTACTCGTGCGTACCGTTGAAGTGCAGTCACCGGGGGTGGACAAAGTGGATACCTCAAATCAAATCGCTGTACTTACGGGGAAGAGGTATCAGACTGGTCTACTTTGAAAACTCGCGCAGAAACCAAATTGAAAAATGCCGGGGAAACGGTGGCTCACACGGTATCAATCCTGTCCGCAGTCCCTTCTTGCTGTAGTGGCATCTTTCATGAATTCACCGAAGGCGATAGGTTTTGTTCTCATGTTTTGGAAAAGGGAAGGATGTGTGAGTAAATATGATATTCCAGAGACGCGACGAGTCTTGATTGCAGATGGGGAACAGAGCTAACTAGCCGGTACTCACTGTAAGCAATGTAAGACCAATGGCGAATCTGGAGTCAGAATTTTAAAGTGTAAATACACAGAAATGAAATCGTTAGGAGCAAGTTGCACGTCTGGCTCAAGTCTGTCTGGCAATCACGCAATGATGTGAACTCACATCTAACTAGGGCAGCTTTGGGAACCATTATTAATTGCACGATTCTGAGAAAAATATACAGTTTGGCCACTGAGATATTTATGCTCTACTTAGTGCAAGGTAAATGGTCTCAATGCCTTCCTGGGGCAAGAGCATAGCCAGATCGATAAGGGACGGACGTAAAACGTAAAAATAAATGAATTCCCAAGTACCAAACTCATGAGAACGTGGAAAAATGGTTGATCAATCAACCCAAAAGTAAGAAACTAACCGAATCAAATCAACTTGAATCATGAATGAATAATATCACATTTCATGGATGTGGAGAGCATCCTCAGAGGAAATATTTGCACTATTACAAAAAGTCAAACAACTGCAGTTAAGAAAGTATGTTCTTAAAATAATTCTGAGGAAGATGAGGAACCAAAGGGGATGTAGGATAAGACATGTATGATGATCCTCAGAAGGATGCCAGTTAAGTCAATATAGTGTAAGAGTGGAACATTAATAAAGTGCTGTGTTCTAGGAAATGTGACTAATTTGTGTGGGTGAAGATAAACATGAATTAAACATAGAGGTTAATGCTCTGTGTAGTTTTGCAGGAAAGTAATGGTGGATAGCAAGACGATTCAGGCAAGAGAAGCTAAATTCAGGCAAGACAAGCTAAGTTCAGGCAGAAGGTGATGAACAGGTTCACGCAGGAAGTGGTAAGGATGTGACCAGAATTTAGTGCGCTCATGGACAATACAGCCGAGGCGGCTGCCACTGGAAGACTGGGTAAGTTCCTAGACTTACTTACTTCTCCTTAGAAGAATTCAGAGATTGATCTTGACAAGCAAACTGAAAAGTAACTCAAGAACCCAGAGAAGAAAACGTGGCTGCAATTATTCCATCTGTAGAAGACAGAAGAGTATATTCTTCGCCCTGGATGTCGGAAGTTCGATGAAACACAGGACTACTCCCTCTGGCGCGGCGTTCTTTGAAATGTAGTTGAGGTCAGCAGATTGTTGGCACTTGTTTGACCCAGACATCAGAACAGTCACAACTACACCAGGGAAGAACTCAAGCAGATGAAGAATTATGTGACACTATCTACTACCTAATTACTGTACCTGCTTATTAACATTATAGAGACACACCGACGATGGTGAGGCAAGAAGATGGCCCAAGAGAGATGCTTCGAGATGGACCAAGCAATGGACCCCACTATTACTTAGAATGGCTGTTGGCACCATCAAACAGATGGTGTTTTGAATTGTACTCTGCTATGGACAAAAACAGGAGGAGAGTTATGGCTCTGAATCTGGAGGGGCATTGATTGGCTACACCTGCGGTCAAGATGAGAAGAAAAGGAGCAGCCATAGCAAGCCAACAGAATGTAAGATACCCATATAACCATGTTACAAACGACCATATGGACACTTCGTGCAGAGCAATTTGGATTAGCGGTCCTACGCCTTAACCACTTGGCCACCTCGTCCTTTGCCACTTCGTGAATGAGCTACAGACCAAAATGCAACTGATGAGGCCAGTACAGTCAAATGGCAACAGGCCCTGCTATTGCTGGGAGGAAGGATGGAAACAAAGCAACCCCAAGAAAGGTGAGAAGAATGCAATCAACAAAACAGACAAGAGGAAATTTTATCATTATGCCAATATTCTTCAGCAAAGAAAACCGATACATGAAGGACTAGCAAGAGGAAGTCAAAAACCCCTGCCCAAGATCACATGATTGTGCTCAAAAGTTTGAAACTAAAAGCCAGAAGCAGTTGGAAACTAAAAGGGCAGACCTGAGATAGGACTCTAAACCAGAGTCAAGTCTCATGAATGATGAAGTTGAAGGTGAGTCTTCAGAAACTGACTCCTCTGCATGCAATGATAAACTATGGTACAATGTACTGCTACAACACAAAGAAGAGGAGGAGGATTTGGACTACAAGGGATATGGTCCAGCAAGTTGTACGGTTTGGAGTAACTCTACAGATCTGGAAATTGACGGAGTAGGGGACAGCGGTTTCTACTCTCAAACATGACAGTGAGATGCAACTAATTGGCAGAAGAATTACAACCATTCTGAAGGAAAGACAACATGAAGGAAAGTTTTAGTGGGTCTCCTTTAACCTGCCAGCACCACGTGAACTGAAACTGAAACTGCAAGTACTTTAGCAGGCAGACTCAAATTTGAGCTTGGTCGCTGTCACACAGGAGGACAGCATGCCTTGCAGTCAGGGGTGCGGCAGTCCAAGCAGACTTCAAGTGACTCCACAAAGAGTTGTAGAGTCAGGAGGGAGAGAAACACCGTCAAAGCAACACGATGATACAGAAAGCCATTGGCAAGAGGAGAGTTCGACGCGACTTGAATTCTGGAATGAAGATGGCGCTCCTGAGATCCTAGTAACTTCAGAGAGAGAACAAAGGGATAGGAGGGAGTCCTTGAGAGAAAATAAAGGACTCAAGGCAATAATGAATGAACCATACCTCCAAATGATACCTGGAATTGGCAATGAAGTACCTGCCAGAGTTGAAGAACATCCAATTCAAAAATGACATCTTTGATTGCCCAGACGGCAAAAGGAAAAAGACAGCCAAGTATTCAGAAAAGGAATAGATCGGAAATCCCATTTGCAAGTTTCTACTCAGATCTAATGTGACCCATTAAACCTCAAGCAACAGGATCACAGGCAAGATATATAGCGAATTTCACGTACGATGCGACAAGATATGCCTTTGCCTATGAACTTGTAGATAAAATAAGAGTTAACATGGTACTAATGTAATGACTCGAAGAAAGACGCAAGATAGCTGGCCCAAGCATGATGGTGGCAGAAATAAGGCCAGAGGCTTTGAGTACAAGATGACAGAAAGCAACTCGCTGTTGCTCAGAGAACAGATCGCATTAATTGTGTGCAAACCTGCGACGCCTCTGCACAATGCCACTGCCGAACGACTGAATCTAGAGCTTGAGCAGAAGATATGGTGAACTTAATTTTATCAGGCATACCAATGAACTTCTGGGCTCATGCCATGTGATTTGTGTTGAATGATCACAATCTTCTAACTCTACTTGTGGATTCAGAACGCAATATGGAATGGCAGTGGGTCGAGTGCCGTTTCTGAAATACCTGAGAAAGTTCGGATGTAAAGCTTTTGTTCTGGACAACCTGGCAAAGCAGAAATTAAAGTTTGCTCCCAGAGCTCACCGAGTATATCGGTTAGATTGGGAAGAGACTGGCTATGTACTCTGACTGGAAAGCAAGAAGACTATAATTTGATCGAATTCGTCGAAGATAAAACCTATGAGGACTTCAACACAAGGGAGACGCACGTCCAAGTGAGGCAAGAAGTAATTCAAATATATAACATTAAGTAAGAAGGAAATAAACAACTGGAAAAAGAACAGGACGCAGAAACAGAGGAGCAAGAAGAACTACGAGATGAAATTCCAAAGAAAATTTGAGTCAAGGCAAGATAGAGGAGTACAACTTCTTCGAAGAAAGCAAAGGCAAAACATAACTTGCCTAAATAAAAAATTATATATTAAAAGAAAAAAATAAATAAATGAATAAAGGCAAAAGCAAACCCAGATATCAATAGCTACATTGAAGCAAGACAATGGACGGATGCCATTAACCAGGAATTCCAGGCGTTGGAACAATATGAGACTTCGAAAATAATCCCGCGATCCTAAGTTTCTTTAGGGATCAGGATTATGGAAAAATGCTGGATGCACAGAAGGACGTTGGAAGTTGATGGAACTACAAGTCTCCGAAGCAAGCGGCTTGTAAGAGTATGAGCTGCCAGAAATATATACGCCATTAGGTGGACTACCTAATGCTCATACCGCGCTACCTGCTCATAGTCGCTCATGTAGTAATGTAATCTATAGTAGAACTGAAACAGTTTCCTGAATGGCTCGTTGGATGAACCAATACCTACGTATAAATGTGCTGGATGGTTTCTGCAAGTACCTGGAAAAACCCATCAATTAAAAGAAAAAAAAAGTGTACGAAGTACATTGGGCTTTATATGGATTAAAGTTAGCGCCCAGAAGATGGTACGAATGATTCCTGCAAGTAATCGAAAGACGAGCTGAAACTATACGAATTTCAGCCATGCCTATTCGTATGGAGGAAGGAAGAGAAATTGGCAATCATGCTGCTGTACCTAGTCAACATTCTCTCCGCAACCAACTTCAAAATGAAATCGGGACAAATTAAAGTAGTTCAGGAATCGTAATTCTCAATTACGGACCTGGAGGAACCAAAGAAATTCCTAAGTCTGGAAATTAAATGTAATAGGAAAGAGAGGACGATACGAGTGCACCAACATTCATGCTACAGCATTCATGTAGATACCATTTTGGAGAGATACAATCCGAATGGCAGATCTCGGGAAGAGATACCCATGATGAGAAAGATGAAGAAAGGGAAGAAGAAGGAAGTATGATGAGATGCCTTAAAAGCATTCAAAACAGACAAGCAATTATGTTGCTTATGTGCCTACAAGGAGGAAGCCAATTGGATATTGCTTAAGCTGTAAGCATTCTCAGCAGAAGACAAAGAAACTATACGGAAGAAGACCTGGAGAGCGGTACTACGAGTTATCCAAAACCTATGAGGAACCAGAGACGTTGGACTAATCTACAAGGGAAAAGGAGAATCTCAGGAATGCTACATGGACGCATTGCTCGGACGTCGAAGATGGTTACTCAACAACAGGACTAGTGATAGAATTATTTGGTGACCTAATAATGTGGAAGGCTCAGAAGCCAAACCACATAGCCCTCTTTTTAGCAGAAAGCGAATTCGTAGCTATGAGCTGGCATGCTTCAGAGCTATTAGCCAAAGTATACTAAAATTAGGTACCTTTTACACAAACTTAGAATGAGGATTCAAAGCCAGCCATAAGATTGGCTGAAACTGATTACTTCTAAGCATTGAAACTTTTGGTCAGTGTTCAATTTGTTCATTTGAGAAGAGTACCTTCAGGGCAACATCAAAATTCAATAGATCTTAAAACAAAATAAAAAGGCGGATGTTCTGATCAAACCATTGCCAGAACAGTTTAATTAAATTTTGAAATATAATGATGTAATGAAGTATATTGAATATTTGATATTGTGGTGAATTCTAAAATTTGTTCTGTGTTCTAGGTAATCTGATGTGGGGAGCCCTAGCCTGGTTAAAAATGCGTAAGACGAATAAGCAAGACGAACGTGGAATGAAGATGTGTAAGACAGAAAGTTCCTTGGAGGAAAATAATGCAAGAAGAAGTCACACAGATGCTGAATCTAAGTTATGTATATAGGCTTCATGGGTGGGCAACCATCAAGGTGGTAGCACATCAGGAGCAAGATTTTATTGTCTAGAAAATGTTGTACATAAAACCAAGTTTATACACAGTGTGTGACATGCATCCTTTGTTTCTAGCACATCACAGGTAACACTGGTGCAAGAGATCTAGTTCGACAGTTCCAGAGTCTACTGGACTACGGCAACAGCTGAGAATACGAGGATCTCCGCTGGAGCAGCAGGTCCACCAGACTCACAGACGACGCTGGACAGATGGCTGAGATCACGAGACTCGTCAAGGAAGCAGCTGAACCTCAGGCAACGTCGCGACAACTGGAACTACATGGATCTTCACAGTAACGGCAGGGTCAACCAGACTCAAATTAAAACCTGGCAATTTGAAGAACTATGAGACGCCAGGGCCAACCAGACTGAAATTAAAACCTGGCAGTTTGAAGGACTAAGAGACTGTAGCAGTGATCAGCAAATCAGAATTTGTGGCAGCAGCTGAATTTTGTACCTACTGCAAGTAACGTTGAAGTGCCTTGCCTTATAGACTGAGGAATCAAGCATTGTGCAGTTGGGAGGGAGTGTTGAGGTTTGAGGACAACTACCCAATCCTTGACATTCCCCTCTTAGCTAAGTGACATCATACACGAGCGTCATCTACAGTTGAACTAGGGAGGTCTCTGTTGAGTGCTGCTGTCGCGGAAGAGGTTGTAACCTCCAGGTGTTGGGTGGTTCGGTTTCGGCCATATTCCCATATTGACTTTGGTGCTTGGCTATAAAAGTGTTTTATATCTTCTTTCGAGGTGAGACGTATTTAACGAGAATACAAGTATATCAATTCTATCCTATCATCTTCCCCAGGTTCCAATTAATTGAATTAGTAGTAGTTAAACCAATATCGCGTTAAATACAATTAATACATGATACATGAAATTATGATATACATGAAATACAATTTAATGAGCAAGCGCAACGATACTGGCTGACAAAAACGGCGTCAACGTTGAAGGGAAAACTGGAGGGGGCATGCTGTCCCTAAGGTACACAGTGAGGCTTAATTAACTTGAGTCCTTTATCATCTCATGGGGAACACAATGTTACAGCTTCAGTCGACTTCAGCGCGGTAGCAGAGTTCACTTCAGAGCAAGCACAGGACAAAGCCAGGATGGACTGAGTGAGATGCACTTGCACGACAGGGTTACAAAAATATATATGACTCTGACATGTTGGGCCCTTGGCAATGAGTGCGCGCTGGAGCTCTCTCCTCCCTGCGACGTCAGGGCAGGAGCTGCGCACGCATCCTGGCGCATGCTCCCTCCCTTCTGGCCTTCTGGAGGCAGCAAGCCTGGGGGCTTACAACTCGATGGGGCACATGGCTGACTGCTGTCAACTACTATGCAGAAAACATGAATGGTATTCGTGAGGTTTTACATTGCTTGATTCCAAAGATGCTCAATCACTTGCTCGGGCTAAGGAAGCGTTGGCGGCTTCTGCATTGGAGACTCAACTACGCTACATTGACAGCAATTTTGGTGGCACTGCCACACAAGATTGAATTGCTCCAACGGCAGAACACGCTCATCATCGAAGCAGTGAAAACCGTTGGAGAGCTCTGCAACTGGGCTGGACCGATGGGGAGGAAGGCAATGGACAAGCATGAGGCTGTACTCGAACGTCCATCTTGATTATCCATCTTGGGAGAGCATCCATGGAATAGCAGCGAGGCTGAGAGGTGAAGAAGAAGGAACGTTACCTGAAGGATGGACGGCAAAAGATGTTCTGCTTTGGAAACTATGCTCCTACTGATGTTGAGAGATCATTTACAAAATTTAAAATGCTATTCAGTGAAAATCTGGAATCCCATATGATTTTATATTTTAATAATGATTTAACGCGATATTGGTTTAACTACTAATAATTCAATTAAATGGAACCTGGGGAAGATGATAGGATAGAATCGATATACTTGTATTCTCGTTAAATACGTATCACCTCGAAAGAAGATATAAAACACTTTCATAGCCAAGCACCAAAGTCAATATGGCCGAACAACAAGACTCCTCGAGGTTACAACCTCTTCCGCGACAGCAGCACTCAACAGAGACCTCCCTAGTTCAACTGTAGATGACGCTCGTGTATAATGTCACTTAGCTAAGAGGGGAATGTCAAGGATTGGGTAGTTGTCCTCAAACCTCAACACTCCCTCCCAACTGCACAATGCTTGATTCCTCAGTCTGTAAGGCAAGGCACTTCAATGTCACTTGCAGTAGGTACAAAACTCAGCTGCTGCCACAAATTCTGATTTGCTGATCACTGCTACAGTCTCTTAGTTCTTCAAACTGCCAGGTTTTAATTTCAGTCTGGTTGACCCTGCCGTTTCATAGTTCTTCAAACTGCCAGATTTAAATTTGATTCTGGTTGACCCTGCCGTTACTGTGAAGATCCATGTAGTTCCAGTTGTCGCGACGTTGCCTGAGGTTCAGCTGCTTCCTTGACGAGTCTCGTGATCTCAGCCATCAGTCCAGCGTCGCCTGTGAGTCTGGTGGACTTGCTGCTCCAGCGGAGATCCTCGTATTCTCAGCTGTTGCCGTAGTCCAGTAGACTCTGGAACTGTCGAACTAGATCTCTTGCACCAGTGTTACCTGTGAAGTGCTAGAAACAAAGGATGCATATCACACATTGTGTACAAACTTGGTTTTATGTACAACATTTTCTAGACAATAGAATCTTGCTCCTGATGTGCTACCACCTTGATGGTTGCCCACCCATGAAGCCTATATACATAACTTAGATTCGGCATCTGTATGACTTCTTCCTGCATTATTTTCCTCCAAGGAACTTTCTGTCTTACACATCTTCATTCCACGTTCGTCTTACTTATTCGTCTTACACGTTTTTAACCAGGCTAGGGCTCTCCACATCAGATTACCTAGAACACAGAACAAATTTTAGAATTCACCACAATATCAAATATTCAATATACTTCATTACATCATTATATTTCAAAATTTAATTAAACTGTTCTGGCAATGGTTTGATCAGAACATCCGCCTTTTTATTTTGTTTAAAGATCTATTGAATTTTGATGTTGCCCTGAAGGTACTCTTCTCAAATGAACAAATTGAACACTGACCAAAAGTTTCAATGCTTAGAAGTAATCAGTTTCAGCCAATCTTATGGCTGGCTTTGAATCCTCATTCTAAGTTGGTGCACACGCATGGTCCTCTCTTTCCTATTACATTTAATTTCCAGACTTACAAATTTCTTTGGTTCCTCCAGGTCCGTAATTGAGAATTCCGATTTCTACTACTTAAAATTGTCCCGGTTTTCTTTTGAAGTTGGTTGCAGAGAGAATGTTGTCTATCTACAGCAGCATGATTGCCAATTTCTCTTCTTTCCTCCATACGAATAGGCATTGCTAAAATTCGTATAGTTTCAGGTCGTCCTTCGATTGCTTCCAGGAATCGTTTGTACCATCTTCTGGGCGCTAACTTTAATCCATATAAAGCCCAATGTACTTCGTACACTCTTTTTTCTTTCAATTGATGGGTTTTTCCAGGTACTTGCAGAAACCATCCAGCACATCTATACATTGGTATCGGTTTATCCAAAGAGCCATTCAGGAAACTATTTCAGTTCTACTATAGATCACATTACGTTGCGACTATGAGCATGAATCGTACGTTAGGTAGTCCACCTAATGGCGTATATATTTCTGGCAGCTCATACTCTTACAATCAGCTTGCTTCGGAAACTTGTAGTTCCATCAACTTCCAACGTCCTTCTGTGCATCCAGCATTTTTCCATAATCCTGATCCCCAAAGGCACTTAGGATCGTGGGACTATTTTCCATGTCTCCTTGTTCCAACGCCTGGAATTCCTGGTTAATGGCTTCCATCCATTGTCTTGCTTCAACGTAGCTATTGCTTTTGCCTTTATTTATTTATTTATTTTTTTCTTTTAATATATAATTTTTTATTTAGGCAAGTTATGTTTTGCCTTTGCTTTCTTCGAAGAAGTTGTACTCCTCTATCTTGCCTTGACTCAAATTTTCTTTGGAATTTCATCTCGTAGTTCTTCTTGCTCCTCTGTTTCTGCGTCCTGTTCTTTTTCCAGTTGTTTATTTCCTTCTTACTTAATGTTATATATTTGAATTACTTCTTGCTTCACTTGGACGTGCGTCTCCCTTGTGTTGAAGTCCTCATAGCATTTATCTTCGACGAATTCGATGTGTTTCGATCAAATTATAGTCTTCTTGCTTTCCAGCCAGAGTACATAGCCAGTCTCTTCCCAATCAAACCGATATGCTCGGTGAGCTCTGGGAGCTAACTTTAATTTCTGCTTTGCCAGGTTGTCCAGGACAAAAGCTTTACATCCGAACTTTCTCAGGTATTTCAGAAACGGCACTCGACCCACTGCCATTCCATATTGCGTTCTGAATCCACAAGTAGAGTTAGAAGATTGTGATCATTCAACATAAATCACATGGCATGAGCCCAGAAGTTCATTGGTATGCCTGATAAAATTAAGTTCACCATATCTTCTGCTTAAGCTCTAGATTCAGTCGTTCTGCAGTGGCATTGTGCAGAGGCGTCGCAGGTTTGCACACTGTTAATGCGATCTGTTCTCTGAACAACAGCGACTTCATTTCTGTCATCTTGTACTCAAAGCCTCTGGCCTTATTTCTGCCACCATCATGCTTGGATCAGCTATCTTGCGTCCATCTTCGAGTCATTACATTAGTACCGTTTTAACTCTTGTTTTATCTACAAGTTCGTAGGCAAAGGCATATCTTGTCGCATCGTCCGTGAATGTCGCTATATATTTTGCTTGTGGTCCTGTTGCTTGAGGTTTAATTGGTCACATTAGATCTGAGTAGAATCTTGTAAACGGGATTTCCGATCTATTCCTTTTCTGAATACTTGGCTGTCTTTTTCCTTTTGCCCTGGGCAATCAAATGTGTCATTTTTGAATTGGATGTTCTTCAATTCTGGCAGGTACTTCAATGCCAATTCCAGGTATCATTTGGAGGTATGGGTCATTCATTAATGCCTTGAGTCCTTTATTTTCTCTCAAGGACTCCCTCCTATCCCTTTGTTCTCTCTCTGAAGTTACTAGGATCTCAGGAGCGCCATCTTCATTCCAGAATTCAGGTCGCGTCGAACTCTCCTCTTGCCAATGGCTTTCTGTATCATCGTGTTGCTTTGACGGTGTTTCTCTCCCTCCTGACTCTACAACTCTTTGTGGAGTCACTTGAAGTCTGCTTGGACTGCCGCACCCCTGACTGCAAGTCATGCTGTCCTCCTGTGTGACAGCGACCAAGCTCAAATTTGAGTCTGCCTGCTAAAGTACTTGCAGTTTCAGTTTCAGTTCACGTGGTGCTGGCAGGTTAAAGGAGACCCACTGGAACTTTCCGTCATGTTGTCCTTCCTTCAGAATGGTTGTAATTCTTCTGCCAATTAGTTGCATCTCACTGTCGTGTTGGAGAGTAGAAACCGCTGTTCCGTCAAATTTCCAGATCTGCAGAGTTACTCCAAACCGTACAACTTGCTGGACCATATCCCTTGTAGTCCAAATCCTCCTCCTCTTCTTCGTGTTGTAGCAGTACCTTGTGCCATAGTTTATCATTGCATCCATAGGAGTCAGTTTCTGAAGACTCACCTTCAACTTCATCATTCATGAGACTTGACTCTGGCTTAGAGTCCTATCTCAGGTCTGCCCTTTTACTTTCCAACTGCTTCTGGCTTTTAGTCTCAAACTTTTGAGCACAACCATGTGATCTTGGGCAGGGGTTTTTTTGACTTCCTCTTGCCAGTCCTTCATGTATCGGTTTTCTTTGCTGAATAATAATGGCATAATGATAAAATTTCCTCTTGTCTGTTTTGTGGATTGCATTCTTCTTACCTTCTTGGGGTTGCTTTGTTTCCATCCTTCCTCCCAGCAATAGCAGGGCCTGTTGCCATTTGACTGTACTGGCCTCATCAGTTGCATTTTGGTCTGTAGCTCATTCACGAAGTGGCAAAGGACGAGGTGGCCAAGTGGTTAAGGCGTAGGACTGCTAATCCAAATTGCTCTGCACGAAGTGTCCATATGGTCATTTGTAACATGGTTATATGGGTATCTTACATTCTGTTGGCTTGCTATGGCTGCTCCTTTTCTTCTCATCTTGACCGCAGGTGTAGCCAATCAATGCTCCTCCAGATCCAGAGCCATAACTCTCCTCCTGTTTTTGTACATGGCAGAGTACAATTAAAACATCATCTGTTTGATGGTGCAAACAGCCATTCTTGGCTTTTTGTCTTCAGAGCATCCAGTTTAGTTTAGGACAGGCCTCACCAATTGCTGTGATCAAGTATTCAATTTCACATTGTGTAACCAAGTTCCTCCTTACTTCTTGATCATCCAATGCAGCTCCTGGGTAATATTGATTGTTCTTGGCGAGTTTAACGACGCACTTGATGATATCCATCACAGTTTTGGACTTTGGATCCAATTTCATGTTCACATATTCTTATCTCAGGTTAAATTTGCGTCCAAGTGATAGCGGGGTCCATTGCTTGGTCCATTTCACGAAGCATCTCTCTTGGGTCATCTTCTTGCCTCACCATCGTCGGTGTGTCTCTGTCATGTTAATAAGCAGGTATAGTAATTAGGTAGTAGATAGTGTCACATAATTCTTCATCTGCTTGAGTTCTTCCCTGGTGTAGTTGTGACTGTTCTGACGTCTGGGTCAAACAAGTGCCAACAATCTGCTGACCTCAACTCCATTTCAAAGAACGCCGCGCCAGAGGGAGTAGTCCTGTGTTTCATCGAACTTCTGACATCCAGGGCGTAGAATATACTCTTCTGTCTTCTCCACATGGAATAATTGCAGCCACGTTTCTTCTCTGGGTTCTTGAGTTACACTCTCAGTTTGCTTGTCAAGATCAATCTCTGAATTCTTCTAAGGAGAAGTAAGTAAGTCTAGGAACTTACCCAGTCTTCCTGTGGCAGCCGCCTTGGCTGTATTGTCCATGAGCGCACTAAATTCTGGTCACATCCTTACCACTTCCTGCGTGAACATGTTCATCACCTTCTGCCTGAACTTAGCTTGTCTTGCCTGAATTTAGCTTCTCTTGCCTGAATCGTCTTGCTATCCATCATGACTTTCCTGCAAAACTACACAGAGCATTAACCTCTATGTTTAATTCATGTTTATCTTCACCCACACAAATTAGTCACATTTCCTAGAACACAGCACTTTATTAATGTTCCACTCTTACACTATATTGACTTAACTGGCATCCTTCTGAGGATCATCATACATGTCTTATCCTACATCCCCTTTGGTTCCTCATCTTCCTCAGAATTATTTTAAGAACATGCTTTCTTAACTGCAGTTGTTTGACTTTTTGTGATAGTGCAAATATTTCCTCTGAGGATGCTCTCCACATTCATGAAATGTGATATTATTCATTCATGATTCAAGTTGATTTAATTCGGTTAGTTTCTTACTTTTGGGTTGATTGATCAACCATTTTTTCCACGTTCTCATGAGTTTGGTACTTGGGAATTCATTTATTTTTACGTTTTACGTCCGTCCCCTATCCATCTGGCTATGCTCTTGCCCCAGGAAGGCATTGAGACCATTTACCTTGCACTAAGTAGAGCATAAATATCTCAGTGGCCAAACTGTATATTTTTCTCAGAATCGTGCAATTAATAATGGTTCCCAAAGCTGCCCTAGTTAGATGTGAGTTCACATCATTGCGTGATTGCCAGACAGACTTGAGCCAGACGTGCAACTTGCTCCTAACGATTTAGTTTCTGTGTATTTACACTTTAAAATTCTGACTCCAGATTCGCCATTGGTCTTACATTGCTTACAGTGAGTACCGGCTAGTTAGCTCTGTTCCCCATCTGCAATCAAGACTCGTCGCGTCTCTGGAATATCATATTTTTACTCACACATCCTTCCCTTTCCCAAAACCTGAGAACAAAACCTATCGCCTTCGGTGAATTCATGAAAGATGCCACTACAGCAAGAAGGGACTGCGGACAGGATTGATACCGTGTGAGCCACCGTTTCCCCGGCATTTTTCAATTTGGTTTCTGCGCGAGTTTTCAAAGTAGACCAGTCTGATACCTCTTCCCCGTAAGTACAGCGATTTGATTTGAGGTATCCACTTTGTCCACCCCCGGTGACTGCACTTCAACGGTACGCACGAGTACCAGTGTACCTTCGTTATCCCAGGTACGGCCACTTGGACGGGGGCACTCCGACCCTAAACCCTAAGCTTGCTGGACTACCTTTTTCAGGTGAGTCGGACAAATTACATGATCCCTCGGAGACCGCGTCGCTTTTTTTTGGGTTACCTTGGGACTCATCCAGATCATACCTCTCTCACGAGACCCTTGACTTGTATAATCACTACCTACTTACAGTGATCATGTTTTTACAGGAGTCAATTCAATTAGTTTTGCATTCGACATTGGCAGCATATTAGTAAATTGCATATTTACAAATAAATATATTTCATTTTGGATAGCTTGGGAATTCCATGCACGTTTTCCGATGCGTTCTATTCCTTCTGACATTAACTTTCCTCTTCTCCCTGTAAGCACAGACAACCAGAACAAACACAAATTCAAAAGGTACAAATTTAGTTAGTAAATATTGCAGAGATCCCATAGCAGCGTCCTATCTTTGCGTCGTCGTGCCTTGTCAATTTTTATTCCCTGAAATCCGAACGAATCAGACACAGCGCTTGCCAACCGAATGTAGGGGGCTTCATGCATTGAAACATAAACATGCCTTCAACTCTACTTTCACTTAGATTACACAAGTCAAGAATCTATTAACTACTAATCTTACTCAAACTCTCTTGTTTTGGCCAGCTTTCGTTATCCCATAGCGTCTTACCCCCGACTAATTTTCCTTCGTTCATATTAATTTTTATGGGACGTTTCATTCATTTGTTAGTGGAACAGCTCTTGCACTAGTTAGAATCATAGATTAGAGTTCATGTAATCTTTGGCTAGAATCTACGTGACCGAGTCCACTAACCTTCATACATACATCGTACATAAGCAGTTCCCGTGGAACCACAATGGGGATTTTCTTGACTACCATGGATTTATGTCGCGTCTTTCCTACTCCACGAAACGCCACCCTAGGTTCGCTCAATCTTACCCCAATTTTAGTATTTGCTGTGTTCTAGTACTTCACTTCAAACCGACGTCTCGTCTCAGATATCGTTCATTCTCCTCGGTCACGTCCCTTCTTACGACGATTTAAACTATTACGGAATTCAAAGCCTTAATTCTCTACTCACGAAAGCTGCCGGGTACAACTGAGCGGGTGAACTCATAAAACCACTTCTCACTGAACTCCAGCCTACGCTGCAAAAATGATCAGATGCTTCCCAAGGACTTCCCTTTGAGTGGAAGTGAATTTATAACCGCCTAAGCGATGTATACATAACGCGATATTGGTTTAACTACTAATAATTCAATTAAATGGAACCTGGGGAAGATGATAGGATAGAATCGATATACTTGTATTCTCGTTAAATACGTATCACCTCGAAAGAAGATATAAAACACTTTCATAGCCAAGCACCAAAGTCAATATGGCCGAACAACAAGACTCCTCGAGGTTACAACCTCTTCTGCGACAGCAGCACTCAACAGAGACCTCCCTAGTTCAACTGTAGATGACGCTCGTGTATAATGTCACTTAGCTAAGAGGGGAATGTCAAGGATTGGGTAGTTGTCCTCAAACCTCAACATGATTTAAACATATAAATTCGTAGTTCCTGTAAATAAATTATTTCTCTTGTAAATTTTGTAAATTATTCATCAACTACCCAACAAGTTGAAATCCTTACTTTGTTTAGATATGAACTACCTAGAAGGAAGTTGGATAGAAGAAAAACCTCAAGAAAAATATAGAAGAAATATTACCTTCTCATAAACAACAAACTATACTAACTTATAATGTTGTATCAAAACAATGAAGTCCACCTTGCAGTTGTCAACACTGAGGCCATGTTGTTTTCTCCTTTCTGATGCTTGGCATTGTTCTGATGTGAACTTGTTGATAAGAGAGTAGAATACGTGAAAGAAACGAAGTGTTGTTGAATTATCAAATCCTGTGTTATTCATATTCATAGATCAAAAGATAAATATGAAGTGGTTCCTTTCATGTGTATGAAATTCTGAGAAGAAACACCAATTATTGGCAGTTTTCATGCAAAATGTCAACCTCTTAGATTCGGCCCAAAATTTTTTTCTGGACGTTTCAAAGTGTCCAGAAGGGGGGGATGTTTGTTTTTTGAAAAATACATAATTGAAATTATCGGCGATCTGAATGCATTATGTGTGTTCCGGACCGAGATTTTTGGGTATCTATGCATGTAGGGTATTATTTTCCACTCTGGAAATGGTTGGAGTGATTCTGGGACACTCCATACTCACTGCTTTAAGGAGTAACCTACCATTGTGTACGAATTTGTAGCGTTTTCATGACCTAGACATCATAAAACGTGTACTTGTGGCGACACTGGCGCCACCAGTATCCTTTCTCTTAAGTGTGATGGCGACACTAGCGCTCTAATCGTATACTCTATCTCGCAACTGTGATAACGTTGATAAGATAAGAAATAAGATATGGTGATTACTACGTTCACGTGCTCATGTGTTTTTCCTATCGCTCTTGATATATACCATATTTACAATAAAACCTGTTGATATACTCGTATATTGTTGGTTGACTCTTTCTACAACCCCACATACTGTCAAATTTTTTGGCTAATTGGAGAGGTTCACCTCTGGTAAGTATACACAGGTTGATTCTGTTTACATTTACCACTCCTAACCTCTCACTCATAAAGGTACAGGGAGCACATATAAGCACTACATGAACTGATTTATATATTAAACCACCATCGTTCACACTTATGCTTGTGAATATCAAGATTAGTCGAGTAAATAGGAGCTTGTTACACATCTGCCAATATGTGTGCCTTCTTCTTCAAACCATAATCATCCTTGGCTCATTAGAAGTTTTCCAGTATAGCCACTTGACTCATTCACAAATCGAGATTGTTTCCACGAAATCACAATTTGTGGAAGCCTCAACTCGAGCAGCCCATCTTGTAATTATCGAGACTCAATCTGGGAGATGGAGGTAATTTGACGACTATTCATAATCATATGATAAAAAAAAAAAAATCATAATGATGAAACCAACGTTGGAGGCGGTCATATTGGGTTAATTTTTGCGAGGGTTTCTTCGAAACGGGTCTGCTAATCATCCTTTACCAATCTGATCGGACGTGAGTTCTCAACCGGATGTTTCATCACCTTGCAGGATGTTCCCGTGGTATCCGAGCGACAATTTTGTCATTTTGGTAGGTTATTCCTTGAATAATCAACCTAAGTTTTCATGCAAAAAGTCAATCTCACCGATTTGGCCCAAATTTTAATTTGGGCGACTTTGGGCATGAAATCTGGGTTTGAAATTTGGATCAGGAGTCTGTTCCCAGCTCTAGTTTGTCCTCGAAACTTTTTAGCCCGATCGGATCAAATTTGGGCGGAGTAGGGGTTAAAATGTGTTTATCGAAAAATGGATTTTCGAGATTTTCGGCAATCTAGGTGTGTGGGGTATTATTTTCCAGTAAATAATGGACGCTGAATACAATGAAATGGGTCCCAGTACGATCGGTGCACTCAGTATGAGGTTATGTACCAAAATGGGTACCTATCTACCCATTTTGAATATGTGTTTTCAAAATTTCTGATACCTAGGCGTGTGGGGTATCATTTTCCACTAAATTTTGGACGCTGAATCGATTGAAATGGGTCCGGGACCCTCCACACCCACTGTTCCCCCATTTTCTTTACGTTGAAGAAATTAGTCTCCATGCGCCTGGTCCTAGGAATAACCAACCCGTGTGAAAGAATTTGCAGCGTTTTTAAATCTCTTGGTTATTGGACATTTGTTCATTACCTGCGTCTTGGAGGAAATCTGGAAGCCTGCATTGTTGGTGGACTGCGAATCATCATCATTGAGCTTATTGATGGCACTTCTGCACCCATCATCTACAATAAAAAATAAAAAAAATCCTGATCTCTGCTATAGTATATGAGCAGGTAGGTATGTTCAGATTTAAAAAGTATATTAAACGATGTTCACTTCCCATCTTGAACTCCTACAAAGCCAAAACGATTTTTCACTTTTTGGTTGATAAATCGTTGATCAATCCTATGTTAACCTATGTGTAATCATGCCTAAGGTCATGGAAGTCGACAATCTCCTATCGGCTTCAACAATTTTTTGCTGGACGTTTCATGTCTACATGAAAACTTAAGTATGTAAATCCTTAGATCGGGAGCATGTGGATAATATAGAAAACAGGGATTGTGGAGTGTCTAGGACTCATTTCAATCAATTCAGCGTCCAAATTGGGTACTTATCATACCATTTCGAATGTGTGTTTTCAAGATTTCTGGTACCTAGGTGTGTGGGGTATCATTTTCCACTCAATTTTGGACACTGAATCCATTGAAATGAGTCTCGGACCGATTGGTGCCCCCTGAGGGTGGGTCGGGGGCAAATAGTTACCAACCTGACTATTTTGAATGATGGTTTTCGATATATTTGTTTACCTAGGCGTATGGGGTATCATTTTCCTGAACACTCCACATTCACTGTGTCCCAATAACCAGCCCCTGTGAAAGCACTTGTAGCGTTTTTTCCCCAGCCCATTGATAGGTAGTTTTTAAGAGGCTTCATTCTGCAGAGAATTTATTATTTCTCAAGACATTATATTTTCTACTTAATAGAATACTTACCTATGTAAATGTTATAAACCCTAGTGGGATCTCCGACTAAGAATGTGAAACGATTGTTACCTGATTACGATCTCATCTGATGAGTTAATGTGCTTTACAACTCCGAAGACTATATAACACGGTAAAACTACCCTCTTCTCCTATAAGGAATGGCCTCCAAGTCCATCTGAGGCCGAAATAGTGCTGCCGAGGCCAGTATAACTCTAAAACCATCGAGCCTTGTCGTAAACGTTAATGCAAAGCCTGTGCCTGCGCAACACCTCCGGTAGGTAATTTGTCGGTGATGAGAGCAATTAGGGTTTACAGCTAAAAGCCTCTCATTAAGAGCCTGACGAGGATGATAATTCCCGAAAGACATCTACGCCTTTCTCCTATTCGAAAAGGTGATGTCATAAAAAATGTCGAATAGTTAAATATTGACCTAGGGTGACTGTTTTGTGCTATGAAAATTAAACACTTGCATTGGAAAATAAACGCCAAGGAAAATCACAGGAGTTGGATATTCCTCGGGCTAGTCGCATGGAGACTCATTTCTTCAACATGGGGAAAACAGTGGGTGTGGAGGGTCCCGGACCCATTCCAATCGATTCAGCGTCCAAAATTTTGTCGAAAATGATACCCCACATGCCTAGGTACCAGAAATTTTGAAAACACACATTCGAAATGGGTAAATAGGTACCCATTTTGACCCATAACCTCATCCAGAGGGCACCAATCGTTCCGGGACCCGTCTCATTGGATTCAGCATCCATAATTTAGTGGAAAGTGATACCCCACACGCCTGGATCGCCAGAATTCACCCTTCATTGGGTAAAGCCCTCTGGCTAGGGTATGCCTCAACCACGATCCACGCGAACGGTCCATTATTTCGGACCGTAGTTTCCTACCTCAATTGGGGAGGCTGACCGGTGGGGCATTGCTGAAGCACTGCCTCTCTGGCCAGGGGCTCCTCCCCACCCGCGGTACCATTTTGGAAGCATACGGGTTTGTCAGCGCCCAGACGACCGTTACTTCCTATAAGGGCTAACTGGCTAATAGCCCCGTGACAGAGGCTTTGTACCTGTCACTACCGTTTCATGAAGTGCCAGAGGTTTCCCTCCTCTCCCCAAGTGGTCCAGATACCTGTTCCACTCAGAGAGTAGCACCTCATAGGACGCGGTCCCTTAGTATGGCCAGCATTTGTTACACCCTGCCGACCAGAGGGTGGTTCAGTTGTTATGCTCGAACTGACCAGGGGGCGAAGCGCTCCAATTAGCGCTTGCAGAGTCCCTGCTGCTGCCGTCTACTTCTCTAGCCTGCAGATGACGAGTCCGCAGGACTGGGAGAACCATCTCGGCTAAGCGTATCAGCCTGCTGTATCCCTCTTCCGTAGCCAGGATCTCGCTCCTCTGGACGTTGCTCAACCCGCACAGGTCCCATTCCACTGCGAAGCTGGGGCAGTCCCGGATGATGCGGTCCGCAGTCTCATCAGGCTCACCACATGCACATGGTAACTATGGTGCAAGTTTGCAGCCGCACTATGTTGAGGCACCAACCACTTTCGATCCAACCGGTCCCGCACCCTTGGAAGGTATGAGACCACCACCTTGCCGAATTCATATGTTCTTCGCATTGCTCGTAATTCGTTCCTGTCCTCTTCAGTGAGTCTGTCTCCTCGTCTGTGAGCCCTATTCCTTACCCTAATAAGGTCTCGTCTGAGTGTCTCCAGTCTATTCTTTTATTTAAAACAGTATGACACAGTATTTCGACAGTGATATTGAGCTTCAACGCCTTATATAAAGTGTAGTTATGAAGCAACCACATGAAACGCCGATGCTTTTGACATCTGATTAGGAAGAGAATCATGACCACCGTTGTATTACTTTCGGAAACATCATGCATACAATTATACATGAACTTTCATCAATTAACTAACTGACTATAATTAAATGCCTCGCAGCAGGGCAAGTTCACTGAAGAACGTGCCCCAATTTCGGCTAAAGGGCGTCGAATCCCCCTCAGTGACCTATATAATCATGTACCATTGCAGCTGTTGAGACTGAATTAGCATGCGTAATTATGCAGTTAGCACGTGTGAAATATTTTAATGTGAGAATAAAAAGGTAGGGCTTTATCGTGAGTCGGAAACCGCAAAATCCACCTTTAACAGTGCACTGGCCGAAACAATGTTATCTTAAATAATTATAATGTTTAACATATTTTCACCAAAAAATTGATAAACTGTATTCATCTAATGGTACGAAAGCACCGTTTTTCCCTCAATTTCTCGAGATGATAGGCTGATGAGGTATTGAAAACTGAGTTGAACGTGGCGAATGTGAGAAATAAACAAACGAAAAGAACGACAAAAGAAATTTCGTCATTTGAGAAGGAATAATTCAGTAGGATTTTTGGACATGGAAAGTAAAACTGGGTAGATAACAAAACGCTGCAAATTATTCCAAAATAGTTTATTATTTTTTGGAAACGGTGAGTGTTGTATATCCCGGACTCATTCCAATCGGTCCAAGACGTCCAAAATTTAGTATAAAATGATACCCCTCACGCTTAGGTACTAGAAATCTCGAAAATACACATTCAAAATGGGTAGATAGGCACCCATTTTGACCCATAACCTCATCCAAAGGGCGCCAATCGTACCGGGACCCATTTTATTGGGTTCAGCGTCCGAAATTCAGTTGAAGATGATTCCCAACACGCCTAGGTACCAGAAATCTCGAAAATACACATTCGAAATGGGTAGATCAATCCAATTTTGACCCATAACCTCATCCAGAGGGCGTTAATCGTTCTGGGACCCATTTTATTTGATTCAGCGTCCAAAATTTGGTGGGAAATGATACCCCACACGCCTTGTACCCAAGAAGTCCCGAAAATCGGGTTTCAATAAAACATCTTTTTACCCAAAATCTCCTCCCCCTCCTCAATATTTGAACCGATCAAGCTGAAAAGCTTCAAAGACCAACTAAAACCAATGAGTGGACCCAGGCTAAAATTGCATATTTTAGAAAATTATCCTAAACCTAAATTGGCGAGAACGGCGGACGGATATTTCTGTTTTGGTTGGTTATTCCTTGAATTTGACCAATTTGACCCATCTAATAATACCAGAGGTCATTGATTTGCCCCAAAATTAGGCAGTATAGGTTTTATGATGTCTAGATCAAAAAATAGGTTGATTATCGTTGGAATTACCAATTAAAAACACAAATTATCACCCACCGGACGTCGTCCACCTGCCACCCCGACTTTGGTAGTTGACAATTTTCAAAAAATCTGAAATTTTGGTCAGGGACCCGTTTCCGGCTCTAGCTGGTCTTCGAATCATTACAGCCCGATCGGCCCAAATTCGGGAAAAGTATGGGTAAAAATATGTTTTTTGAAGAATGGATTTTCGAAATTTACCGTTATCTAGGCGTGTGGGGTATTATTATTGATTAAATGTTGGTCGCTGAATGGATTAGAATAAGTCCGGGTCATTCCAAAGTCATTTTTCCTCTATTATGACACTTTTATGAATAGGCAACCATTGTGGAAGAATTTGTGACGTTCAGGGATATTCATATAATGTACTTTGTCTTCCGAATTATGTAATAAAAATAATAATAATAAAAATATACTTTTTTCAGAAACATAATGATAAGGTGTTTGATATGATGTGATAAGTAGGCATTAATGGAGTTGGAGGCGGAGAAGACATCGGAGCTGGTGTTAATGTTGCACAACCCGCGAGGGCCTTCAAATTCCTCCAAGTATTTCTTTTTTTTTTTTTTTTTTTCAAGAAAGAATCCGCTAAAAGAACCCTTTTGGCGGAGCATGTTCAGACATGCTTGGCAGTTAATTATTAGCGAGACGGTTCTTCGGCCGTGAGAAACTCATGAGCTTCGGTTCTCCTTGTGTCATCCAGAGATCTTCTGGGAGCCCGAAAGTTTTCAGGTTCGAGCATACGCTGAAAAACAGACACAATATCGGGGAGGACGCATTTTGGTTGGTTATTCCTTGAGTAATTAACCAATGTTTCCATGCAAATCTCTCCGTTACATTACGTTACTTACATTATTAAGACCTGCATTCTGCCTGGGACCATCTATTCGGACTGTTGGAGGAGTAATCGTTTTAAAAACACTGAAAATTATGTGCATACAAATTCCATTGAGGGTACATGGTCTGCAATCAAAAGGGCATACCTAGTGGATCGTCGGTGATCAATTTGACTAATCTAGAAACTATCGATTATCTCGCTTAACAGGACATATCGATATATTAGGGCGCCATGACAGGGGCCCCCGACAGTGCATATTTACCCAATCGTCTTCTGATGGAAAAAAAAAAAAAAAAAAAAAAAATCACTCTTACCAAAAGATCCATTAGAAGAGCTCTTGGTCAAACTTGCGATGAGCTCATTGCCATCATTATCTATGAGAAGTCCCTGGTAAAACTAACTGGTGGTTCCATACCTTCAAAATTAAACAACAAAACTAATAAAAAATCTGTTTGAATACCAAAACATGGGGACAAGATGAAAACGAATGTTAATAATTAAAACTCAATGCACAGGTAAGAAAATCTCAGCGCTTGATAGTAAACAAACGGCGAACCTGTGTTGCCAACATAACAACACAAATTTCCTTTTTTTTCAACAGCTTGGCTTTACCGACAAGTTTAGTATTGGTTTAACCTCTACTAATTCAATCTCGTGGAACCTGGGGTAGATGATAGGATATAATCGATATACTTTTATTATCGTTAAATACGTCTTACCGTGAAAGAAGAAGAAGAACTCACAATTTCATAAACAACCGCCAAAGTCAATATGGCCGAACAATGAAACTCCTCGAGGTTACAACCTTCTCCGCTCGACAGCAGCACTTCTCAGAGACATCCCATGTTTCTACTGTAGTTGATGCTCATATGTAATGTCACTAAGAGGGGAATGTCAAGGATTGGATAGTTGTCCTCAAACCTCAACAATATTGCTTGTTAGTAATGAAAAAAATAGGGAGCAGTCGCTGCCTAGCGGAGAAGAGGCATATTAAAGCTGAGCACTTGGAAAAAATCGTCCGGCGTCAGCAAGGTTTTTGGTACTTAGTAGAAAATTTTCTAAAAATCTGAAATTTGGGTCAGGGTTCTGTTCCCGGCTCTAGTTGGTCCTCGAAACTTTTCAGCCCGATCGGACCAAATTTGGCCAGGGTGGGGGTCAAAATGTGTTTTTTGAAAAATGGATTTTTCGAGATTTTGGGCGATCTAGGCGAGTAGGGTATCATTTTCCACTAAATTTTGGACGCTAAATCCAATTAAAAGGGTCCCAGGACGATTGGCACCCACTGGAAGAGGTTATGGGCCAAAATACCTACCTATTTACCCATTTTGAATGTGTTTTTGAGATTTCTGGTTTCAGTCGGGTGTGGGGTATCATTTCCACTAAATTTGGACTCTGAATCGATTGAAATGGGTCCGGGACCCACCACACCCACTGTTTTCCCCATTTTCCCCATGTTGAAGAAATGAGTCTCCGTGCGGAGGTATAACCAACCAATGTGAAAGAATTTGCAGTTTTTGTTTCGCTTCTTCTCCGCCAGGCAGCGGCTCCTACGTGTCCATTTCATTACCGAAACGTTTAGTCATTCTTTATAGTATAATACATCGTCATTTTCTTCAGCGTGTACGACATGGGCATTTTGATTATTCCTCCTGTATTTTTGGTTAAAACCATTTTTTACTGGGTTGGGTAGCGCACATGAGGCACAAAACGAACAGACGGCACTTCATCGCAACCACTCGACCGATGGGTCTAGTGGTGAGGAGTGTGGTTGTTTTACGGCACTGGGGAAAAGCACAGGCCTTGGAGGGCAAGACTGAAAAAAGTGAGACAGATGCGTTGAGAACACTATACACGGGAGGGGAATGAGGCTCCAATAATGGGATCGTATCAATCACCAACACTCACCACCCCCTTGGTAATTCGTTCATCGTTAATAAAAAATGCTTTCACGAGGGTTGGCTATTTCTTGGACCATGAGCATGGGGACTCAGCGTCCATAACCTCTTCCAGTAGGTGCTAATCGTTTTGGAACCCATTTCATTGGATTCAGCGGCCAAAATTTAGTGGAAAATTATACTCCACACGCCTAGATCGACGAAAATCTCAAAAATCCATCGTTCAAAAAACACATTTTGACCCCAAACCCGCCCAAATTTGGTCCGATCGGGATGAAAAGTTTTGAGGACCAACTAAAGACAGAAACGGATCCCTGACAAAAAAATTATTTTATTTTATTTTTTAAATGAACTTTTGAGATTTTTGGCGATTAAGAGTATCATTTTGGACTAAATTTTGGACACTTCATTTTTTTTTTAATCAAGAACTTTGAAACTTCCAGAAAAAAATTTCGGGCCGAATCGGTGAGTTTGACTTTTTTTCATGAAAACATAGGTTGATTATTCAAAGAATATCCTACCAAAATCAAAAAAATCAAAATCAATTTCGAAAAACGGATTATTGAGGTTTTTGGCCATAGGCTTGTGGGGTATCATTTTCCACTAAATTTTGGACGCTGATTCCAATGAGACGGGTCCCGGAACAATTGGGGCCCTCTGGATGAGGTTATGGGTCAAAATTATGCCAATTTACCCATTTCGAATATCTGTTTTCGAGATCTCTGGTACCTGGGCGTGTAGGGTATCATTTTCCACTAAATCATGGACACTGAATCGATTGGAATGGGTCCACGACCCGCCACACCCACTGTTTTCCCCATGTTGAAGAAATTAGTCTACATAAGCCTG
>CM034005.1:2643664-2719614 GCA_019603395.1 Cyrtorhinus lividipennis
ATTTCGTGCTCATTATACAGGTGTCCCACAAATTGTCCCCCCACCCTCTCTCCCTAAAAACTTATAAATGAGAGCAAACACAATTTTTTTTTTTTCAAATCAAACATCTTTATTTCAATTGGGTACTCTAATTTTTTGTTTGCAGATTCACATTCTACTAAAATTTCATAAAATTTGATCCCTCAAACATTTTTTCCAATGCACGCAACCGGTTCAGCGAGCACGCAAAGTTGTGCAACCCCAAAATTGTCAAATAGTGAAGGATGGTGAAATCTAATGTATGACACTTGAATTCTCACTGTTTTCAAACACTAATTCACGAGATGCTATCCGCACCTTGATTCAGAATAAAGAATCGAAATTAATTTACACACTAAACTAAATCACGTAGTTTACACTCTAAATAGGTGTGTATCTGCCTCGAAAAATTTCCATTTAAATACCACCTTTTATTCTTGACGACCTACCCATAATGGCTCAGTATGTTCTTTAGAATTAGGGGAGACCGAGTTGCTCATCCTGATTATGCCGGCCCGGCGCCGGCAAAACTTCGGAGAAAATATAAAATGAGCACGTAATACATCCACCCTTACAAAAATCCGTTCTCTAACAACGTCAAGAAATGGAAGGTAAACAAATTGACTAACATCTTTCACATCGGTTGGTTATTTCTCTCTCGGCCAAGGAATGGGGAGCAGTGAGTGTGGAGCCTCCCAGGCCCATTCCAATCGATTCAGCGTCCTAAGTTTAGTGAAAATGATACCCTACACCCCTAGATTTCCAAAATTTCGAAAATCCTTTTTCGGAGAAGACATTTAGAGACACCCCCCCCCCCCCCATAATATCGTGCAATCGGGCTGAAGAGTTTCGAGGGCCAACTAGAGCAAAAAAACGGGTCCTGAACCAAAATTTCAGATTTTTGAAAAATTTCAACTACCAAAAATAATTTTGTCGGATTTAATCAAAAGAAATCCACGGCGAACCGCGAGAATTCAGATGGAACGCTGCAGAAGACGATGTAGATGGAATGATTTGATTGGCCGACGGCCCTGAGGGGAGGGGCGAAACAGTTTGAAAGCAGTCAGCGGGAAAAACCTCTGACTGCTCGACGGGTTTCAAACCGGTTTGATGCGTTGTGCGAACGGCAGTGGGCAGTCCATTCCACCATCGCTCCCCTCTGGTGGAGTTGGGGACTTGTGCGAACGCTTCCAACCGATTGGAAACTGGTTTGGGTGCTTTGCGAACAAACCTAGTGGGTGCGGCGGGTCCCAGACCCATTCCATCGATTCAGGATCCAAAATTTAATAGAAAATGAAACGACCGACCTTAAAATTCTATTCTATCCCCTGTGATAGAATTTGCAGCGTGTTGTGATCTATTCACCTCAAAACGCAATCGGTAAAATTTTGGGGAAAAATGAGAGGTTGACCTTCATGAAAACATGGGTTGGTCATAAAAGGGAAACCAACCAAGACGGCGAGAGAAGAAAAGAGGCGGAGAGAACGGCGGTGGCTGAGGGAACGCGGGATCGGGTCAAACGCGTTCGCAGAACACCTTGGTTCCAACCAGTTGGAAACCGTTTGAAAATTGGTAGAGGTCGCGCGTGCGCACTGCCCAAACTCCAACCAGTTTGAAATCGGTCAGCAAACTGCTACTGCGAACATACCTACTGTTTCCCCATTTCCACCATGTTGAAGAAATGAGTCTCCATGCGCCTGGTCCGAGGAATAACCAACCCGTGTGTAAGAATTTGCAGCGTTTTTGATCTGGACCCGTGTTTCCCAACGTGGGGCCCACGCCCCACAAGGGGGCAATTTGATTTTTAAGGGGGGCAATTCGAAAATGGACCCTCTGAGGCCCCCGGACCATTCCCGGGCACCCCTTAAGAAATGTTAGCGAAAATAAAATTTCTCGGAGGATGAAAGAGAATGTGGTTACGCAGTGTACTTTTTCTCCCAAGAGAGGTGTTAGAGGCAATTCCAGGAACTCATTGTAATATATATAATATTTTATCGGCTGATTTTAAAGAAAGATTTTCTGATTTAAAACAAATTGATTTTCCAACGTGGATGATGCAGCCAATGTTAGTGGATTTGTCTGACATATCAAATATGCAGTATCAAGAAGAACTCGCAGAATTGCAAAATGATGAGTCAATTAAAACATTATTTAATGTACTAGGAGCGATGGCATGGCTTTGTGAGGAAACAGTAATCAAATACCCAAATTTATCCAAATGTGCAAGGAAACTATTGCTACCATTTCCATCTTCATATCTAGCTGAATGTGCATTTAGTGCTGTAAATGATTTACTGTTGAAAAAAAGAAGTCGGCTGGATATAACACGACGTGGAGACTTGAGACTGAAGCTATCTAATTTGGAACCTAATATAAAAGCTCTGTGCAGCATGCATCAAGCGCAAGGATCTCACTGAACTGGAATAATAAATTAATATAGAAATATTTTTATTTAATTTTTTTCGCATTATTATTTCAGTTAAAATTATATTTTTTGCTAAAATAAACAAGTTTTTAGTGATTTCTTCCTAAAATCTATTATTTAAGTTTCTTATGGAACAATCAATCAATCAATTTTTTGATATTGAAAATTATGCATTTTACATGGGAAGAGGGGGGGGGGCATAAGAATTTGAGAAAGGCTAAGGTGGGGCACGACGTGAAAAAGGTTGGGAAACACTGATCTAGACAGTTTGAAACGCCCAGAAAAAAATTTGGGCCTAGGAATAACTAACCAAAATGAACGCCGACAGATATGTAGAGTATTTTCAGAGGAAACGGTTATGTGGCAGGGGTTCCGCAATTCGTTTCGATTGAGGGTCAAGAGGGTGCCCTGGAGTGTACGTATCTTCAACTTTCAATCCAGCGGTTCTTGGCTGCCAACGCGATTAACAGGGCTGCACTTCCGCCCAGGTCAACGGCAGTGGGCTTCAATTAGCACAATCTTCCCACAGGAGCTATTTCCCTTTTGTTCCAATGAAGTCGACAATTTGTCGAGAGGGGGGTGGATCAGACGGCCTGGGCACACGGTCAATAACCCGGTGATCATCGGTTCCAAACAAGAGGTCGGCTCTGGCAAAGATGTATTTGTATCTATAAGCCAGCACCATGGCACCTGCTATAAATGGTTTGATCTCACGAAAAATTGTGACTGGAAAGCCGCTCTTTTAGAAGCTTTACTGTAAATTCTTCCACAATAGTCTATAATTGGAGAAAGATAAAGGGGGAAAACAGTGAGTATGGAGTATGTCCAATCGATTCAGCATCCAACATATGGTAAAATATATTTCCCCACACGCCTAAATACCCGAAGAGCTCGAACCCCACTTTCAAAATAGGTAGGTAGTAGAAATGGGTATCGAATATTCAATGTTTGAAAAACTTCGATGTTTTCCCAAAAAATTGAATGTTTCAACATCGATGTTTTGCTTCCGATGTTTTTCAAACATCAACGTTTTATCCCAGACATCGACGTTTCTTCCTTTCTCCCAAAATACCTACATTACCCTCATAATTTACGTTTCAATTTGTAGTTAACCGAATTGAATTCAACCGTTTCAATTTGTAACCTGCGTCATTACCAGAATTATCACTTTATGTAAGTGGCCTAATGTTAAGTCGCATATAGTCAGCCATGGTTGACTCTAAAGACATGCATAATGATGAAGAAGCCACCACCACCAAAAGCCCTCACCTCTCACTTTATAACAGTTTTTGAATCTTCCTGTACTGTATCGGTTTTGCTTTTGAGTTTTGATTGTTTTTCATGTTTTATTTTTATTTTTACTTCTTTCGCGATGCCTCCCAAAATGAGTAGTGTAAACTTGTAATAATTTTTGTTAAAAACTTCGATGTTTTTAAACATTTGATGTTTTTAAACATCGATGTTTTTTAATCCGATAACCATCCCTAGTAGGGAGGTACCCGTTTTGGCCAATACCCATATACAGCCGGTATGGGACCGATTGGTGCCCACTAGGGGTGGCTGTGGGTCAAAATGGGTACTTATCTACCAAATTTGAAAGTGAGTTTTTGATATTTTCAGAATTTGGGAGTGTGGGATACCATTTTCCATTAAATATTGGACGCTGAATCGATTGAAATGAGACCGAGATACTCCACACAAACTCCAAAAAAAGTCAAATGTCCGTCCGCCGCCCACGCCGATTTTGGTAGAAGAAAATTTTCTAAAAATCCGAAATTTTGGTCAGGGACCTGTTTTTGGCTCTAGTTGGTCCTCGAAGCTTCTCAGCCCGATCGGACCAAATTTGAGAGGGTAGGGGTTAAAATGTATTTTTTTAAAAATTAATTTTCGAGATTTTTGGCAAACAAGGAGTGTGGAGTATTATTTTCAACTAAATTTTGGATGCTGAATCCAATGAGACGGGTCCCGAGACAATTCGACAAACTCGAAGAGATCATGGGTCAAAATGGGTATCTGCCTACCCATTTCAAAAGAGGATTTTCGAGATTTCTTTCCATTAAACTTTGGACGCTGAATCGATTGAAATGAATCTCTACGCGCCTGGTCCGAGGAATAACCAACCCCTGAGAATGAATTTGCAGCGTTTTTACTCTGAACGACTGATGTTTCGTTAATTTGCATATGTATTACCTAAAAGTTATAATAATGATACCTAAAGGGAAGGAAGCAGAAACCCTTCAACTACACTTTTTTACCAGCGCCGTCTGTAATTGTATATTATCTAGTTACTTATTGTACAAATTTCCCTTATAGGAGTTTACTAACATTGTAAATAATAACATTATAGATATCGTATGTAACCGCAATGTTACGTCATAAATTCTCAGGAGCTTAGATAAATCATATCTAATCAAATACCTTCAAGAAACTCCCCATTTCTGTAAGTCCCATTTAACTCCGGAATATCCCTAGGAGCACAGCTTTCTTCAAAGGACACTAGACGTTATTTATTTGCTTAGGTAGGAGCCCAAGGGTGGCATTCAAGGTGTTTAAGGCCCCTTTCAAGAGGGGTTGGATGAGATTTATGGCGCGTTAAGCCAGCTACACAATACCTCGAGGCACCCCCTGCCCTTTCTTTCTCTGACTAAGTACATTTGGGATGTGAGTTTGAAGGGAACACCAACTTTGTAACGTGAACTGTCAACACGTACTCGGCTTTCATCGTCACTCTCTTCAACGGTCGGACAACAGTATTCAAGACCGTCGAGAGAATTTCTAAATTTAGCTCATTCAAAAGTTTGATTAGTTTTTTGGTTGGTTGAGCAATTAGCCTTTTCTTGAATGTGTGATTTCGAGATTCTAATGAGTCTCCATGCTGCTTGTCCGAAGAATAACCAACTCCTGTAAATGAATTTGCAGCATTTTGGTCTAGACACCTTGAAACGTCCAGAAAAAAAATTTGCGGCCCGTCGGAGATGGTCGACCGTCTATAACCTTGAGCCTGAAAATATGGGTTAATTATTCAAGGAATAACCAAGCAAAAATTTGAACTGTGGACATTCATTGAAAAACTCGTAAAAGTGAAAAACAAAATTAGTAAAAGAATACATGAAGTAGGTATTAAATAAAAATAATAGCTATTGTCGCGAGATTTCACCTGCACCAGGCTCCTGGGCAACCAGCATTACAAGATCAAGGACAAGTGGAGGGCTAAGGGTCACTCTTATACATTCGTGCATCATATCAAATTGGCTAGAACCTTCCCGTTTGCTCGAAATAACACGCCGAGAAGCCTTCCCAGAACCAGGGAAGACTCGAGAAGGTTCTAGGCCAAGGGAGCCAGCATAGAAAGGGACTGAGGATTACCACCCAGCATTACAAGGTCAAGGACAAGTGGAGGGCTAAGGGTCACTCTCAAACATTTGTGCATCATGTCGAATTGGCTGGAACCTTCCCCTTTGCTCAAGACAACACATTGAGTTCCCAGAACCAGGGAAGACTCGAGAAGGTTCTAGGCCAAGGGAGCCAGCATAGAAAAGGACCAAGGATTACCATCCAGCATTACAAGGTCAAAGACAAGTGGAGGGCTAAGGGTCACTCTCAAACATTTGTGCATCATATCAAATTGGCTGGAACCTTCCCCTTTGCTCAAGACAACACATTGAGTTCCCAGAACCAGGGAAGACTTGAGAAGGTTCTTGGCCAAGAGAGCCAGCATAAAAAGGGACCGAGGAACGCAGCAGAGTTCAGTTCAGTTCAGAGTCTGAATACAGCTGCTTTGCAGGGCCCATTACAAATTAGTGCGACAACAGCATTACAACCATGTATTGTGCCTTGTGATTGTGTAAGTGTGCCAATAAGGACAGTGTATTTGAGTGAACAATTGTAATAAATTATCTACAAAGAACATAAATCGTTACACTATTAAACCAATAATTAATTCCTATTATGTCTGGTTGAAAATGCATCCCTAATATTACTCTGGCACATGGTGAGTTATAGTTCGAATTCTCACATTTTGAGGAGATATTGGGAGTACACCAAATAGCCCTGACAACAGAAGGGAAAGAGGAAACAACTATTTTGGCAATAAGGAATTTTGCGTCGTTTTCTTCATCATTTTATTTTATTTTTTTAATTTTTTCTTTTGGAAATCCAGTAAAAATAAGAAAAGAAATGTTAGCTTTTGAAAAAAGAGAACGGATCTTTAACTCACTTTATTAAATTCCGTTTAGTGCACATTGTGACAAAGGGATTGATGATGATACCTTAATGAAATATTTTGAATACCACAGCCAAATCACAATCAAATACCTGTCGCTGGCTCTTCGTTGCATGCTATCATAAACCACATGAGTCATTGCTCCCAATAATAGTCATCCTGCCACCAATCTCACAAGGCTGCCTGTCAATTTTAATGCTGCAACATCAATCCACCCCCTCCCCTAATACCTCTTTCTATCAATGACGTACTGCATCTCTGTTCTCCTTTGTCTCGTTTGAACTGTTGTTCGAAATAAAGTGAATCCTTGAGAATTTTTGCTGTTGTGAAGTTTGTCCTCATTCATCAGCTCACTAAAGCCGAGGCTTCGTTTGGGGGAACATAAAAACAGCACTGTGAAAGGTGGAGGAATTTTTATTTCAAAATTCAAAAGTATTTTTAATCTTGAAGGTGAAAATGTCACTGAATTGACAAGAAACTACAAATTTTGAACTGTAATTGTCATGACATTTTTGTTCCCGATACACGATCAACGATGCAAATCACAGGGGTATGTTATTCCTCGGACCAGGCGCATGGAAACTCCTTTCAATCGATTTAGCGTCCATAACCTCTTCCAGTGGACGCCAATAGTTCCAGGACCCAACTTATTCGGTTCAGCATCCAAAGTTTAGTAGAAAATGATACCCCACACACCTAGGTACCAGAAATCTGTGTAGGTAGATGCCCATTTTGACCCATGACCTCTTCCGGTGGGTGTCAATCGTTCCTGGACCCATTTCATTGGATTCAGCGTCCGAAATTTAGTGGAAAATGATACCCGCCTAGATCGCCAAAAAACTCGAAAATCCATTTTTTGAAAAACACATTTTGACCCCTTCTCCACTCGAATTTGGTCCGATCGGGCTGAAAAGTTTCGAGAACCAACTAGAGTCGGAAACGGGTTACTGACCAAAATTTCAGATTTTCAGAAAATTTTCTACTACCAAACGGATATTTGCTAATTTTGGTCTAGTCACCATAAAACATTGAAAAAAAAAATGTTGGGCATAATTGGAGAGATTGAATTTTTGCATGATTATTCAAGGAATAACAAACGAAAATGGCGCGCTGGTTTCCAGTAGAAGGAAGCGGCTTGTTGAAGTATTCTTAGCTAAACACCATCATCAATATAATATTATTTCCAGCGCACAAAAGATAATTTTAGCATCCCTTTCTTGCACTAGTATTTCGAACGGTTCAAACCTTGTGTTAATGAAGGTTAAGTGGATATCCCGAAGTATGTATACTCAGTTATCCTGGCCAACGTCACGGAGCCGACTGGTGTTCATCATCGTTTCCTCGAGGATTCAGCTGCGTAAACCAACAGATTGCTTCGAACCAACTGGTGAGGCAGCTGGTGGCCGCAACAAGTTTTCTGAACCTTACCTGCCACTTATTTACACTGGGATCCGCCCAGTTGCTCAATGGAAGCAACAAGGTCCGCTGATATCCTGTCGAGCACCAGATACAAGTTTGTCACCGTGTGTCGAGTCTGCTGTGCGAGGAGATTTCGTTCATAGGATCACTCCAGCCTATGGCGGACTTGAATAATTGTAACATGCAGAATCGCGTAAGCACGATTCGTAGGAGAAACCTAATAAGTTGTAAAAATTATCCGATGTGCTGCTCTTTTAGTTGTAGTTTGAGTTTCATCCTAGTACATCCTAGTATTTGTATCGAAAGACGCTGCAAATTCTTTCACATGGGTTGGTTATTCCTCGGACCAGGTGCATGGAGACTCATTTCATCAAAATGGGGAAAAACAGTGAGTGTCCCGGGACCCATCCCAATCAATTCAGCGTCCAAAATTTAGCCAAAAATGATACCCCACACGCCTAGATCGCCAAAAATCCCACACGCCAAGGTACCAGAAATCTTGAAAACACATTCAAAATGGGTAGATAGATACCCATTTTGACCCATAACCTCTTCCGGTGGGCGCCAATCATTTTGGGACTCATTTCGTTCGATTCAGCGTCCAAAATTTAATGGAAAATTATACCCAACTGGACTACATCTCCAAAAATCTCGAAAATCCATTTTTCGAAAAACACATTTTGACCCCTACACCACCCCAAATTTGGTCCGATCGGTTTGACAAATTGCGAGGACCCACTAGAGCCAGGAACAGACCCCTGACCCAAATTTCAGATTTTTAGAAAATTGTCTACTACCAAAAACCTTGTGGACGACGTACTATAGATTATAGAGGAAGATAATGTACGCCGAATGCCGTCCACCGTCCGCACCATTTTTGGTAGTAAAACATTTTTTAAAATCTGAAATTTAGTCAGGGAACCCGTTTTGGTTTTTGTTGGTACTGGAAACCCGATCGGACTAAATTTGGGCGAGGTAGGGGTCAAAATGCGTTTTTTGAAAAATGGATTTTCGAGATTTTTGGCAATTTAGGCCAGTGGGGTATCATTTTCCACTAAATTGCTGGACGCTGAATCGAACGAAATGGGTCCCAAAACGAATTGGCGCCCACAGGAAGAGGTTATGGGTCAAAATGGGCATCTATCTACCCATTTTGAATATGTGTTATCATGATTTCTGGTACTTAGGCGCGTGGGGTATAATTTTCCACTAAATTTTGGACTGAATCGATTGGAATGAGTTGAAGACATCCCACACTCACTGCTATCCCCATTTTGGTTGGTTATTTTGTGAATGTTTTGACGTAGATGTTACAGTTAATTCTAGTTTTAACTGGTTAATTGTAATTTTCACTAGACCCATTTATTACAAAGAATAACCGACCAAAAACTTAGTGATGAAGCAGAGACATCTCTAAAATTACTAAGTACGTATCTTTACTGCTCAATTATTCCGACAGAAAAGATAAAAATAGGATAAAGGGCGTGGCGCGTGCATATTGCAGCTGCGCACGACCCCTCAAAACCTGTTGAATGTGTGCTATACATGACAAAGACTCCCTTCAGAGCGAACATGCTTTTTATCCACTTCCAGAGGAAATGTCCCATTAAAACAGATAAGAAGAGTAGAGCTCGATCGAGAAATATAATTCTTTACGTGAGGTAACCAGGTGTAGGGTGACGGAGCGTTTTGAATCATAATAGCATAATCTGGAATATTTCAAACGATAAAAGTGTTACTGATGACGATTTTTGGTACATACTCCGCCTGAAAAATTTGTGGCGTGAATCGATTGGCGTGGAGTTCGGCACACTGTTTTCACTGAAAGCACCCCCCATGTTCCTGCCCCAAGGAATATCCAACCACTTGAAAGAAATTGCTGCATTTTGGTTGGTTATTCCTTAAATAACCAGCCTATGAGTTTTAATTTATTTTCGATATTAGTGGGGTATCATTTTCCACTAAATTTTCAACGCTTAACACGTTCGCTGCGGGTCACGCGCTCAGCGCGTGAGCTTTGTTCCAATCTGTGTGCGTCGCACGCGCCTGGCACGTGAAGGCAGCCTTCACTTCAGATCGCTCCTCCAGTATACCCGAAAGTGAAATGGAACATATTTCTAGCTTTGAACCTGCTGAAGGTACTGTAAACGTCGGAGTCAGCTGGGGTGTTGCTAAGACGCAAAAAAATAAGTCCAAAATAGGGTACTGGTTTAGAGTTTTCTTGCCATTTTGCATCGTTTTACAGTGTTCCGCCTCAAGATTTCTTTCAGTGCTTCGCTTTAGTACACGAAATACTTCGGTGCAAATAGTTTACTCCAAGGTAAATATCTCATGCTATAACCTGCACTGGGTTAGGAGCTCGCTTCGAATTTCATTCCACATGCGGCGCACGCACCTGGCGCGTTCCTATTTCAGATGACTCCCGCACTGCTGCTCAAACGAGCTCAACAATTCCGCAGCAAACGCGTTAACCCAATGGAACGGGTCCCAAAACGAATGGCGCCCATCGAATGAGGTTATGGGTCAGTATGAGAATGTACCTACATATTCCAAAAATGGGTTTTTGGTATTTCCGGTACCTAGGTGTATGGGGTATCATTTCCCACTAAATTTTTGACGCTGAATCGATTGGAATGAGTCCTGGACGCCTCACATCTACTGTTTTCCCCTATTTTCTCCATGCTCCTGGTCCATGGAATAACCAACCTCTGTGAATTATTTTGCAGCGTTTTTTAAACGTGCGAAAGGACAGCTAAGTCTTAGCAGACTCATCATCTTTTCGACTCTTTCACGACAATTTTAACCCAATCAACTCCTCCCGGCAAATGACTCTTCGCGAGAAACAAGTAAACACCCGTCGGACCATCTTCCATTTAAGAAGTGGTACATGGTTGTCTCTTAGTAACAGACGTTCTTCACAATGGCTCGTGCCAGAGACGACGAGCAATGAGCAAAGAAACGAGAAAAAAAGCTTTACAGTGTGCACTTGTTGAGCACAAGCCGGCGGGCCTAATTGGTTCAAACTTTTATCAATGGCCAGAGCACTTTACGCGCTCACCAGAGCGGAAAGATAAAAGAAAGACACAGGAAACAGCTCCAAGAAAGAAAAAAGTTTCGAGCTTCTTTATTCAAATAGCCACGCGAGCGTGGATTCAACCGGGCTTCATTCTCTATTATCCGCGGAAAACATCCAAGAGTGATTGATGCCGCTTTGTCAGCTGGTTATCAGATTTGCGCACGAATATTGCTATTAGTGTCAGCCTGAAGATCACATTTTGTCTGGGTAGCGATCTCAGCTTGGAATAATTCGGAGACTGCACGGAGTTATTTGCGAATCAACACGCGAGATCTGACGAATAATCTTTTTTAGATGCAGATATTCTTACCATCTTACCAGCATCTTACCATGTGGCAGTTAATTCAATTTACTCTCACGTCCATCCCAAGTCAGTCACTGTTATAAATACTTTCCTGTATGGTGGTAACTAATTGAAAGCGCCCTTCAGTTTCTCATCATTCCTCTAGTAGCATTCCCACAGCTCAAAGTAAGACAAAGGTAAATCATAGACATTTATATTACATTCGAATGAAGCATCAACTTGAAAAACGCAGCAAATTCATCTACAATGGTTGAATATACCTTGGAGCAAGATTATAGGGAAACAGTGTGTGTGGAGTGTACCTGACTCATTCCAATCGATTCGAAGTCTATTTAGTCGAAAATGATACCCCTCGCGCGAACGAGACAAGGTGGAATGAAAGGCGGAGAACAGGATGAGACAAGGCGGAGACCAGGATGACACAAGGCGGAGACTAGGATGAATCAAGGTGGAGGCATGGTGGATACAAATCGTAGACAAGGTGAGGCGAGGTGGAGACCAGGCCGATCAAGGCGGAGACCAGGATGACACAAGGCGGAGGCGAGATGGAGACCTGAACGAGACATGGTGGAATGAAAGGCGGAGAACAGGATGAGACCAGGATGACACAAGGCGGAGACTAGGATGAATCAAGGTGGAGGCATGGTGGATACAAATCGTAGACAAGGTGAGGCGAGGTGGAGACCAGGCCGATCAAGGCGGAGACCAGGATGACACAAGGCGGAGGCGAGATGGAGACCAGAACGAGACAAGGTGGAATGAAAGGCGCAGGCGAGATGGAGACCAGAACGAGACAAGGTGGAGTAAAAGGCAAAAACCAGGATGAGGCAAGGCGGAGACCAGGGTGACACAAGGCGGAGACCAGGATGAATCAAGATGGAGGCATGGTGGATACAAATCGTAGACAAGGTGAGGCGAGGTGGAGACCAGGCCGATCAAGGCGGAGACCAGGATGACACAAGGCGGAGGCGAGATGGAGACCTGAACGAGACATGGTGGAATGAAAGGCGGAGAACAGGATGAGACAAGGCGGAGACCAGGATGACACAAGGCGGAGACTAGGATGAATCAAGGTGGAGGCATGGTGGATACACATCGTAGACAAGGTGAGGCGAGGTGGAGACCAGGCCGATCAAGGCGGAGACCAGGATGACACAAGGCGGAGGCGAGATGGAGACCAGAACGAGACAAGGTGGAATGAAAGGCGCAGGCGAGATGGAGACCAGAACGAGACAAGGTGGAGTAAAAGGCAAAAACCAGGATGAGGCAAGGCGGAGACCAGGGTGACACAAGGCGGAGACCAGGATGAATCAAGATGGAGGCATGGTGGATACAAATCGTAGACAAGGTGGGGCGAGGTGGAGACCAGTGGGCGCCGATCGTTCTGGGACCCATTTCATTGGATTCAGCGTCCAAAATTTAGTGTAAAATGATACCCTACTCGCCCAGATCACCCAAAATCTCGAAAATCCATTTTTCAAAAAACACATTTTGACCCCTACCCCGCTCGAATTTGGTCCGATCGGGCTGAAAAGTTTTGAGGACCGTCCTAGGCCGGGAACAGACCCCTGACCCAAATTTCCTACTGAAAACGGAGCGAACAATGGACAGCAGACGGCGTGAAACGTCCAGAAAAAAAATTTTTTTTGAGCCGAATCAGAGAGGTTGACCATTTGCATGAAAACAGGTTGATTATTCAAGGAATAACCAACCAAAATGGGTAATATATACCCAATTTGACCCATAACTTCTTCCAGCGGGTGCCAATCGTTCTGGGGCCCATTTCATTGGATTCAGCGTCCAAAATTTAGTGTAAAATGATACCCTACTCGCCCAGATCACCCAAAATCTCGAAAATCCATTTTTCAAAAAACACATTTTGACCCCTACCCCGCTCGAATTTGGTCCGATCGGGCTGAAAAGTTTTGAAGTTTACTGACATTAACATTCTCCCGGTCTCAACGCTCAATGGTGAGATGCACCGGATTATTCCCGCCATTTTCTCTGTCTTGTATGTTAATCTCCTCTTTCATCGTAAAATCGGCCGTCTGATTCGGTTATACTCGTACAAGTTTTGAAGTCGTTGTTTAGCCTGTGGAGGGGCTGTACGGCCTTTAATCAGTCTCTTCCGAAACGATATATTGTCGAAATCAAACATAAAAGGGAGAGAAAGCGATTGTGTGAAGGCCGATGGATGTTGATGCGGTTAATAGGCATTTAGGTCCTTTTCATCAGTTAACAAGACGTGAAAACGGGTGTTTTGGGACTTGATCACTCGTTTTCAGCCAATTTTCGAACTTTAGTAACAAGGCTTTGGCCGACTCGAGCGGGCCTCGGGGTGAAAAACTGATCTTGCTAAAAAGTCGTCTTATTTTATTATTATTATCATTAGTTTTAATCATCGTAATTATTATTACTCCTTTTTTGTCACCGTTCGCGTCAGGTGAATCCGAACGCGTGATCACACGGCTGGACAAAGCGATAACAGTTGTTAAATCGAAGGTTTGGAACAAGAGGAATTTCGTGAAGCCTCCTACCACCCCTGCGATTACAGAGGTCATCACCTTGAGGCTGGCTGCACATGGCGTCTTGGTTCTTTGGAGGAAAAGCGTCAGTTGGCGAGATTTCGTTCAAAATCTTTTGTCTCGAAGGCACGACAAACCGGATCTACTCTACGTGTGTATCGTCTTGCAGCAAAAACCGAATCAAAGGCATGACTGGAGAACCAAAGAACCGTGATTTCAAGCACAAAATGCTGAAATCATTCCATTCATGTAACCGGGTAATTGGAACAAACTACATTAACCCTCGAACGACAAGGTGGACCAGCCCGACGTGAATGACAAGGTTGGGCCGTATCCGACCCAGCTAGGTTTTTTGGGGGGAAAAAATCTATCATTCTTGAAAACAGATTTTTATTGAAATAAACTTCGTATAAACTATTTAAGAAAGGTTCTTTTCTCATAATCACGTCATTTGATTGGAAATAAAGGGCCAATAACAATACAAAATGACTTATCTTGACCAGGAACTCATGACATTTGGTAATGACATAGGAATCAAGTACCAATGAAGTTGGCACTTCTTAGACAAGGGTAGTAATGAACAATGAAAACAACTTCAATGTAGAGGTGTGTCGGTACAGCGGTACCAAGACTGTGTAACCGAGTCTCACATTGGAACGGTTCCAAGCAGTGACAAGACCCCAGCCTTTACCGGTACGGTTCCACGGACCGGCAAGGGGTTGGTTTGGTATCGATAAGATCGGAACTGGACCGGGAAGGTTGGGACTGGACCGATAAGATTGGAACTGGACCGGGAAGGTTGGAACTGGACCGATAAGATCGGAATTGGACCGGGAAGGATGGAGCTGACAGCTGAAGTGCGAGTGGTTCCACGGACTGGCAAGGGGTCGGTTCGGTATCGATATGATTGGAACTCTGGACGGGGAAGGTCCGATTCCGAGTTTTGTTGGACTCTGTATCCTTTTAGTACAATTCCGATGAAATGTCCCCGTCTCCTCAATCATTCCCTGTTTTATCAAAAGTGGCCAAAGCAACGTCAGTACCCTGCGAGCAGCTTTTCTCAAAAGCTGGGTTGATATTGTCTGAATGGAGAAGCTCGCTTACCCCCCCCCCCTCCCCAAATGTGCTGCTTTATTTAAATTGTAATGAAAAACTGTTTTCACTGGAAAAAGGGAGAGATGGTAGGAACCTTCATCAATTATTTTTAACTTGTAAGTAGGATCCTATCCAATAACAATATAATTTATTATTCCCTTTAATTCTCATGTTTTTGTCATGAGTCACTCATTTTGCCATGTCACACTCATCTGAATTCCTTGCTGAATATCTAGGGAACAGAATGATTCTCTTGGGTGGGAGGGGGTAGCCACGATACACCCTGCTGTACTGGTAAGGGAACTGTACCGGTAAGTTGGAACGGTTACGTCATTGTCACTGTAACCGTTGGAACCGTTCCTAAGAATTACCTGGACCGACACACCCCTACTTCAATGGGTCAGTTATCCCTCGAGCATTCTTTTTTGGGCGAGGCATGTGTGATACAATATTTGAAGCTGCACAAATCTTGACAAACAAAGTGTCAAGATTTCTGGTGCCTAGGCGTGTGGTGTATCATTTTCCACTAAATTTTGGACCCTGAATCGATTGGAATGGGTCCTGGACCCGCCACACCCACCGTTTCCACCATTCGAGGAATAACCAACCGTTGTGTGAGAATTTGCAGGGTTTTTTGTTTACTCCCATTTGGACGATTTCAGGAGGAGAGGGAACAACTCGTTGATTGGTAACCAATCAAAATGTGACTTGTCTTCAGGATACTTTCGATCAAATATGTACAGGAAAACTTCTTCTCCTGATGCAAAACTCACAGTTGATGATACATGATATGTATTTCCTTATGAGACGTGAGATTTTCACACATCTGAGCATGGGTTTGGCAAAACATTGTGTTTACACCACAACAAATACTCCTAGAAGTTTTCAATATGCTCTTTTTCTGTACTATGGACCCATTGAATCCGTCAACTAGGATGTACTCGGATGTTTTGAGAGGCGTTTTGATAAAAGGCGGGAGAGGGATAGGGGTTAGTGGTGGGGGGCTTGAAGAGGGTGAGAGAGGGAGTGAGGAGTTGAATAGAATTCTAATTCTTTTGTTTAGAGAGAGGCTCCCAAAGAAGCCTTTCTTGAACACTCCAGATGTAAGCTTATTTTCCTATTCGGGCTCAGCTTGTAAATTGAAGAAAAAAAGATGAGGTTGTGTGAAAAACTCGCTTGTAGGTTTAGGTGGTGTTGGTGGCGAGGTGGTGAAGAGGGAGGCACGGACGTCAGCGGCAGGTAAAGGACAGCTGGAGCGAACAAACCCTTTACCGTTAACATCCACGTGCCCTGTGCAGGAGTTCCATCTGGGGAGGAAGCAGAGCTCATGTGACGGGCCGGAAGCTGCTGCAGGTCTAGGTCTGCTATGGATCCTGTCCTCTTGAATACTTGTTGATCACATCTGCATGGCGATGCCAGGGGCTGGTTATCCCAGGAAAATCCTTCCTTTGTTCATCACTGCACAAACCCTTGAAGCTCAAGCTCAGTGAGAAGACGAAACGAAGCAGTGTCACAGAAAACTGATCTTCCTCAACACACTCAACTTCCAAAACAGACCTTTTAACAATTGTTCTTAATGCCGGAAAATGTGTCCACCAACTTACGACACTAACGAGCAGGCGGTCTGCAGCCATCTCTAATAGCAATACGTTGCCTAATTAAATAAAACAATGCCTAGCGGTCTTATAAGGACATTGAATGATCTTTTTCCAAGGTTCCCTTCACCCATTTCAAGAATGAAAAGTAAAATTTGCATTTAGCGCTCCCAATGATATCTCATTAAAACGTTTTAATAGCGTCACGGAACATTCTCTTGGATGACAAAGTCTCATGAATATTCCTTAAAATCATAAATTGCGAGTAATTAACTTGAGTGCCACTAGAGAAGAATCTAGATGATGTCCAGGGTGTAATAGCGCAGGGTTAATAGTTTAAAAACGCTGCAAACGCATTCACAGAGGCTGATTATTCCTCGGACCAGCAGCATGAAGAAAATTGGGGAATACAGTGAGTGAGGAGTGTCATGCAGTCATTCCAATCGATTCAGCGTCTAAAATACAGTGGAAAATGATACCCCACACGCCTAGGTACCGGAAATTTCGAAAACCCACTTTGGAATAGGTAGATGGATACCTATTTTGACCCGTAACCTCTTCCGGTGGGTGTCAATCGTTCCAAGACCCATTTCATTGGATTCAGACCCCTTCCTCCCTTATTTGAAAAAATAGGTTGATTATTCAAGGAAAATGGTTTATGAGATTTTCCGCGATCTAGCCGTGAGGGGCTATTTTTTGTCCTCCATACATGGTCAAATGAGCTGAAACCAATGGTTCATGGAGTAACATGTCTAAAAGACATTCTGAAAAAATTCAATACAATCAAATCAATATTGCTGAAACAGCTGATACAGCGGGAGTACTCCCCTATGTATGTTTTTCAGCATTCGTCCAGTCAACAAGAGTTTTCTTCCCTGAGGAACTTCAAGAATTAGTTCACAAATGGAACCTGAACATCAAACGTGCAAGAGATAGTTCAAAGAAGACGCATAAAAGCAGTTTATAATAGCTTTTAAGAGTTGTGAAATCCTAAAGAATGAAACTCACCGACAAAATATTGTAGGAGCATAAAAACGACGTGTTTCGTCTCAAAATGACCTACTTTCTCCCCTCCATCGGTGGTGTCACAATATTTTGTATGGCCGGAGATGAGGGCTACAACCGTTGCGGTGTCATAACGAGGAGTAAGCGCCCTCATTGGAAGAGATGAAAAAACTTGAAAATTCCAATGAGGACTGAGAGTCCTTACTGCTCACTCCTTGTTCGTCCATTTGGTTCAATGTGACCTGTGTTTTCCTAATACAGTTATAGGGGTACCAGCTTAGCCCTTGGTAAAAAAAAAACAAAAAAAAAACAAATTTTTTTTTTTCAAAAAGTCAGGCAGATGGGAGCAACAACAAAAGGTATAAACATAATTGCATTTAATTAGTATATAAGTACGAGCACTGGTAGGAATAGCGGTTCCCACACTGGTGGTCTACCTACAAGATGTTTCACAATAATATTTCCCTCGGTGGTTATGTCTTCGAAAACAAGCCAAAACAACAAGTATGTTGTTAACCCAAACTCGATATAACTACGAATAACTGTCATGCAGGCTGCGGATCTTCACGACTTTCTGTGGCATCAGCGATTGTATAAGAAAGCACAGACACGCATTGCAATCATAAACGGGGACGAAGACGAAATAAATGTTGACTCTTCGAAGAGAGAATGCTGTTAGGGACGACCTTTCTGCTATAAGTATGAAGGTATAGTGGGCGCAGTAGGTGGGAAATGACTCGAGAAGAACAAAACGCGACAAATTCATTCACAGGGGTTGGTTATTCCTCGGACCAGGCGCATGAAGTCTCATTGCAATCGATTCAGCGCCCAAAAATGATTTGAAAACAATACTCCACACGCCTATATCCAATCCAATCGATTCATGTACTCGAAACTTTTCAGCCCGATCGGACCAAATTCAGGGAGAAAAGTAGGGGTTGAAATGGGGTTTTTGACAAATGAATTTTCGAAATTTTCGACGATATAGGCGTGTGGGGTTTTTAATAAATTTTGGACGCTGAATCCAATGATTGGCGCCCTGTGAATGAGGTTATGGGTCAAATGGGTGCCTATCCACCCATTTCGGTTGGACTATCTCTGATCAGCCCCAACATTTAGTTGTCATCTTGAAGCGAGATGCCTTGTTCAAAACGCTGCAAAACTCTCTCGTTATTCTTTGAACCAGGCGCATAGAGACTCATTCCAAACGGTTCAGTTTAGTGGAAAATGATACCCCACACGCCTAGGTGCCAGAAATCTCAATAACCCACATTCAAAATAGGTTAATGGGAACCCATTTTGGCCCATGACATATTCGGGTGGGCGCCAATCGTCTCAAGACCCGTCTCATTGGATTCAGCGTCCAAAGTTTAGTCGAAAATGGTACCCTACACGCCTAGATCGCCGATAATCTCGATAATCCAGTTATCGAAACACACATTTTGACCCCTACACCACCAAATTTGGCCCAATCAGGCTTAAAAGTTTCGAGGACCAAGACCCAAAAACAAATTTCTGACCAAAATTTCAGATTTTTAGAACATTTTCTACTACATACTAAATACGGCGGACGGACATTTGACTTTTTTGGCATTTCTACCCCTCATTTTTGAGATTTTTCACGATTGAGGCGCGTGGAGTACCATTTTTCCATTAGCTATTGGACGCTGAATCCATTGAGACGGGTACTGAACTGATTGCCACCCTCCAAAAGACTGAGTGTCCACAGGGACACTTAGCTACCCATTTCAAAAGTGGTTTATAGCGACTTTTGGCTACCGAGGTGTGTGTGACCATTTGCCACTAAATTTTGGGCGATGAATCAATTGGATTGAGTCTGGGTCGTTTCACGCTCACTGTTTTCCCATTTCATCTACTCTCCTGGTCCAAGGAATACGCAACCATTGTGGAAAAATGTGCAGGGTTTTCAAATTAATGTTAATCCACTCATAAGAGGAAAAATGGTTTCCCATAACTGGCGGTCCTAATAATATGCCTCCTCTATTCTTTTCTAGCGTGAATTTTCTCTCTTATGAAAGAAAATAATTTTGATTTTTAGCATTTAACCACAGATTCAAGAGTTGGTGAGAGGAGGGGGCAGGTGCGCCCGATGAACGTGCGATGGTTAAATCTGGCCTGCAACAGTTGGCTCCTCTGCCATCTGCGGCTTCAAAAACCCGAACCGAAACTCGTCCACGGCCTGAACAATTAGTAATGAAACGAATCAATGGCGTTGGATGCTTTCCATCTGCTTGGCCTCGATTGGCCGTCTCTGAGTGATTAAATCACACCTTGTCAGGCGATTTTGGAACTTAGTGAGCCATAAGAGTCCCAAATGTTCGACATAAGGGCAGCGTCAGGACGAGTTGATGGAAGATGTTAATTAATGTGGGTAAATTCTCATGAAGGAAGTTTACAAAAAACAGAGAGTGTATGCAGCACTGAATCAACTATTTCTACAGTCAAGCCAAGAAGCCAATTCAAACGGAATATTCAAAAACGCTGCAAATTCATACACACGGGTTGGTTATTCCGAGCGCATGGAGACTCATTTCCTTCAACATGGGGGAAAATGGGGGAAACAGTGAGTGTGGCGGGTCCCGGACCCATTCCAATCGATTCAGGGTACATAATTTAGTGGAAAATGATACCCCACACGCCTAACCCAGAAATCTCGAAAACATTCGAAATGGGTGGATAGGCACCCATTTGACCCATAACCTCATTCATTGGATTCAGCGCCCAAAATTCTGTGGTGAATGATACTCCACACGCCTAGATCGCCAAAAATCTCGAAAATATATTTTTCGAAATACACATTTTGACCCCTACCCCGCCCAAATTTGGTCCGATCGGGTTGAATAGTTTCGAGGACCAACTAGGGCCGGAAACGGGTACCTGACCAAAATGTCAGATTTTTAGAAATTTTTCTAATACCGAGATCGGCGTGGACGGCGGACTGGACATTTGCTAATTTTGATTTAGACACCTTGAAACGTCCAAAAAAAAATTTTTTTGGGCCGCATCGGAGAGATTGAATTTTTGCATAAAAACATAGGTAATTCAAGGAATAACCAACCAAAAGTCAAATGTCCGTTCGCCGTCCACGCCGTCTTTGGTAGTATAAAATTTTCAACAAATCTGATATTTTGGTCAGGGCACCATTCCCGGCTCAGAATGGTGCTCAAAACTTCTCAACCCGATCGGGCCAAATTCCACTCATGGTTGGTTAGTATGTGTTTTTTGAACGATGAATTTTTTGAAGTATCATTTTCCACTAAATTTTGGACGCTGAATCCGATGAGACTGGTGCCGGAACGATTATCGCCCATACGCTTAAATTACCAAAAATATCAAATTTTTTTTTTTTTTTTTTTTTTTTAACACATTTTGACTCCTAACTTTTTCAGTTGGTCCGATCGGGCTGTAACACGAGGTCCAACTAAATCATAATATTAGTGGAAAGTCGCTTGCTTGGAACTTAATTCTTGTGTTGATGAAAAATCTCAATGCATCAAAGTACAATGTGGTGAGACAAGCTACAAACCAGGTGCGAACACACAGCATATGCGAGAAATATGCATTAGGCGCAGCTGGTCCAGGAAAAGCAACAGGCGACACTTCGCCTATCCCTAGACAATTGGAGCGGAGGCGGATCGGACACCAGGCACGTGTTCATCCGTTTCGGAGCCTTTAGAAACTCGAAGACACCAAAGAGCAGCATCTGACTGGCAAGGTGGAAGGTTCAGGTGGCGCAGGTTGTGCGCAGGGTGCACTTCGGTGACTTGTTGAGCAGCAGATGCTTCCTCCCAACTAACAGTTGGTTGTAATCTCAGCTCACCGTGAACAATGAGCAGAAGCTGAGAGCGCCTGAAGTATGGTGAACGACGGGAAATTTCTAATGTTTCGGGGAATCAATGGGCAACAAATACTAATTAATGACAATACGTAATCAAGGAGAATATTATTCCACAATGGTTCATTATTTTATTATAATAATACGACATCTTTACCAGAAGGAAGATGTTCCCAACAAATTAGGTACAGTGCCGTTATTCTATCTAATATATACAATTCTTGTGACACAGTTTTCGATGCCATACTCCTCCGAAACGGCTTGACCGATTTTGATGAAATTTTTAGTGCTTATCCGGTATCTATGAGAATCGGCCAACATCTATTTTTCATCTCCCTAAATGTTTGGGGTAGTCCACCCCTAATTTTTTTTTCAAACTTTTGTTCCAATTTGGTGTGTATTCTAAGTGTACATCCTAAATTGGAGGTGAAAATGAAGGGAGGCCAATTTGTAGGGTCCCAATTGGATGGTGCGATTGATCGTGCAATAAATCCACCTAAAACTACACTCACTGCATTTTTTGAATTGTGTAATCGTGGAGATGATTGGTGCCTTTGCACGAACATTACTCTATTCACAAGTATCACCAGTATTTCACATGGACTCAAACAAAAACATGGATGCCAGGCAAGGCTCACCAGTTGCTGCATGTCTCAATTTATTTAAATCAAACGCCTTGGGGCGATTATTTACAGTCAATCCAAGACACACAGTGCTTTTATCTTCGACTCTTGTTGATTAATGTTAATGGCTCATTATCATTTCAAGATGTACATAAAGTGAATGGGCAACAATATCCAACGTATAAAGATGCATGCCTTGCACTCGGCTTGCTGGAAGACGACAACCAGTGGGAATGCTTGCTGAAGCTGCATTGGACTGTACAGCAATACAAATTCATCTACTATTCGTTATACTGTTGACTACATATTTCCCAGCCCGAGCACAGATATTATGGGAAAATCATAGTTTTAGATGTCTTCAGGTGTCACTTTTGATCCAGGAAATTATTTATATGGCAAAACAATGTTTGCCGGGTCAGCTAGTCTCAATATATAAAAGAATCTCAGATTCGGCAAATTCTTTCTCGGACCAGGAGCGTGCAAGCTCATTGCAATCAATTCAGCGTCCAAAATACACTGGAAATTATACCCCTAGGTTTTCTGGGTACCAGAAATCTCTATAACCCACTTTCGAAATGGGTGGTTAGACACACATCTTCCCTAAACCTCTTCCGGCGGGTGCCAATCGTTCCGGGACCCGCCTCATTGGATTCAGCGTCCAAAATTTAGTCGAAAATGATACCCCACAACCCAATTAGGTCCGATCTGGTTGAAAAGTTTCGAGGACCAACTACAGCCAGAAACAGGTCTCTGGCCCAAATTTTAGATTTTTAAATAATTTTCTACTTCAAAAATCGGCGTTGGCGGCGCACGGGTTACATTGTACAGCGGTCGGACATTTGCTTATTTTGATCTAGACACCTTGAAACGCCTGGACAAGTAATTGAGGCTGAATCAAAGAGATTGACTTTTTGCATGGAAACATAGGTTGATTATTTAAGGAATAACCAACAAAAAGTCAAATTTCCGTCCGCTGTACGCCGTCCGCCATCCACACCGACTTTGTTAGAAGAAAATTTTCTAAAAATCTGAAATTTTAGTCAGGGACCTACATCTGGCTCTAGTTGGACCTTGAACTTTACAGCCCGAAAGGACCTAATTTGGGAGGAAGTTGGGGTTAAAAAAAAAATGTATTTTCGAGGTTTTTGGCGATCTAGGCGTGTGGGGTATAATTTTCCACTAAAATTTGGACGCTGAATCCAATGAAATGTGTGCCAGAGCGATTGGCGCCCTCTAGAAGAGGTTATGGGTCAAAATGGCTACCTATCTACCCATTTAGAATGTGTGTTTTTAGGATTTCTGGTACCTAGGCGTGTGGCGCATCATGTTCCACTAAGTTGTGGACCCTAAATTGATTGAAATGGGTCCAGTACCCACCGCACTGCTTTCCCCATTTTACCCATATTCGACATTTTTGACGACTTATATGTGTGGGGTATCGTTTTCCAATCATTTTCGGACGCAGTATCGATTGGAATGAGTCTCTTGCATTTTGATCTAGACACCTTGAAACGCCTGGACAAATATTTGAGGCTGAATCGAAAAGATTGACTTTTTGCATGGAAACAAAGGTTGATCATTCAACCAACCAAAACAATCATTCGAAATGGTTAGGGGTATAACCTACCAAAATCAAGCAAACCTCTTGAATTCCTACCGTGGTACCTATACATACCGCCGCTCGATTGATTACACGAAAGCGCGAGTAGATTTCCATGACAGAAATTGAAATTGTATCGAACTCTCGAGACTACGATTCCAAGTTGTCGTCATTCTTCCTCATTGAGATTGTAAAGGCCAAGGATGCGCCAAGAGGCGCTAAAGCCTCAGAAGCGCTAATAATAGTTGAATGAGGGGCTGTTTATTTGCGGACGATGCGTCTAGACGGACTCAGTCGAAAAAGGCGGTTAGTGAAATGGCGTTTTTAGAATTTTTCGGATTTTGTATTAGATTTGAAAAAGACTTGTAAAGTGCTTTGATTGAATTTTATAAATACTCGGTCGGAATGGAAAGGAATGAGGGTCACAATCTTTAGAGAACGAAGAAAGTCAAATTACCTGACTGAGTGGCGTCAATTATCATTGACAATATCTGCATTCAAATACGATTTAATTTTTCATATAGACTTTCCTGCTAAGATTTATTGATTCCTAGACGAAGTGACACGCCTCAAAAGTACCATCTGTACATGATCTGATCATTGGTCAATTAGATACTGAAGCAACTTCCGAAAAAGTCCTTTAAATCAAACATTTTGGTGATGTTTTACTGTTACGAAAACTTCCTGAAGCAGTTATGATTCGAGAACATGGTAAACTAGTTGAAAGATTGGCATCCTATTGGCCAATCTTCTAGCTATCAGTATCACCACAACTGTTTGAGAATCTTACTCATAAGGAACATATTGTTGCAAGCTCGCACCTGCGTCGGCTGCCGGCGTTGCAAGGTCAACGACCTGTGGAGGGCTAAGGGGCCATTCTCGAACATTTGCGCGTTGTATTGAATTGGCTGGAACCTTCCCATTCGCTCGAGACAACACATTGAGTTCCCAGAACCAGGGAACGTTCTGGAAGGTACTCGATTAACACGGGGCTAGTTTACTCGCCGACTCGCCGGCTAGTAAAAAGCTGGCGAGTCGGTGAGTGTGCTAGTGGTCGATTTCACGTAGCTAGCGCCAGTCGCTCACTCGCTCACTCTCCAACTAGTTGCGGAGTTGTTGTGACACGTGTTTGTGTGAAAATGAAGTGGAATGGCAGTGATATTGCTAAGTTTCTTGTACTTTACCGTGAATATCCTTTATTGTGGAATATAAAGGACAAAGACTACACAAATAAAACTTTGAAGGAGGAAAATGTATAACGTTTAATGTCTGATCTTGATGATATCTCATTTACCCTACGTATTAACTCGTTTTTTAAGTCATTTGACAAAACAACAACACCGGCTATAACGAATTCCTCCGACATTTTCACGACAACTGGCTTGTCACTTGCTGCTTTTAAAACTAGCAAATCACTTTACACACGGCTAGTTTACTAGCAAGCTCGCTCAAACGCTGGCTAGTAGCAAGTAAAGTTGACCGGTCTTCTACTTTTCCTTCAGCTTTTTTACTCGCCGGCTAGTAGCCGGCGAGTCGGCTAGTATGGGTTTACACGGGGCGAGTTTACTAGCTACTAGCCAACTAGCCGGCGAGTAGCGAGTAAACTCGCCCCGTGTAATCGAGGCTTTAGAGGCAGCGTGTATAAAGAGACCCAGGAACGCCTCGGAGTTCAGTTCAATTCGGAGTCCGAATATAGACACTTTGGGTTATAAATCGTGCCGTGTGATAAATAGTGCGACAAATGCGTTACAACCGCGAATTGTGCTTTGCAACTGTGTAAGTGCGCGAATGTGAACAGTGTATGTACTCAAGTGAACAATTGTTAATAAATTATTTACTAAAGAACAGAAATCGTTACAATATTATATAGCAACATTTATAGCATCCCACTTGGTTTGTTCCAGATCAAATATGGAGATGCGTACTCACATTGATTGCAAGCAGATTCGTGCTGGAGTAACATGGATGTGCACTTTGCCCTATGTTGTACCTTCTGCATACGAGGAATTCGCCCTGAGAGCGAAAAAAGCACACTGGCAATGTTTGCAGAACATTGTAATCTTTCATTCCTGAACTCAAATGCCATGTACTCAACAATCTCCAGAAAACTGAAAGAAGGATGGTTTTTAGGTATTTAAGCGCGTGAGGTAGATCTCCACAAATCCATCATCCGAAAATTTTTCGAGATTTTTGGCAATCAAAGCGTGTGGATATTATTTTCCACTAAATTTTTAGCGCTGAATCGATTAGAATCGGTTCGGATCACCCCATACCCACTGTTTCCCCATTTCCCCCATGCTACAGGTCCGAGGAATAACCAACCCCTGCGAAAGAATTTGCTGCGTTCATGTTAGTTACCTGACCGTCGAAATCGATTTAATGAGCGTACTCATTATTTATTGGTGGAAAACTATCGTTTGATACCTCCGTTTTTTATTGAATTTTTTATCTTGAAACGCAATCTGTCAAATTTCGGGGCAAATCAGACCTCTTGCAAGAAAACATGAATTGGTTATTCAAGGAATCTAGCCAACCAAAACGCAGCGAATTCTTCCACAATGGTTAATTATTCCTTGGAGCAAGATTATGGAAGAAACAGTGAATGTGGAGTGTCCCGGAGTGTCAATTCAGTCGACTCGGCGTCAAAATTTTAGTGGAAAATGATCCTACCTCACATGCTCAAATACCAAAAAATCTCAAAACCCACTGTGTGGTGTATTCCTTTGGATTAAAACTCACCACATTATCAAGTTTACAGCGATTGTAAATAAAGGAAAATAACAAGGGTTATAATTATACCCAAAGTTATTTTGCTTTAGCAAAAACGATGACACGATTTTAATGGTTTTGGGATATACATTATACAGACCGATGCAAATAGGTAGGTTATCAAAGAAGGTTACATTGGTGTTGCAAAGGTTTATACAGAAGGTACGCCGCGGAATTAGCGCCCCAAGCGGTGAAATACGAAGTTTTTGGACGGTATTCCGCCTAATACAATCTCTGGATCACCCATTTTCAAAATAGGTAGGAGGGAAACTACCTTCGTTCCAATGGGGTACATAGATTTGAGATTATCTTGTAAATTAGGAAGTTATGGCGTTTCCAGTGGCTGGTTGAAAACACGAAAAAATTGTAAATCGTGAATGACTCAGAAACAAAGCCTCTAAAATAAAAAGTCCAGGAGACACCTTATGGTTGCTAATGAGTTGTGGAATCAACCCTTTGAGGGCTGCCCACATCCTTACTTAATCACCCTGTTTTGATAACAGCATTCTATAGCTTGTTGGTAATGAAATGAATATGTAAGAGTCGCTGCCTGGTGGAGAAGAAGCGAAACAAAAAGCGGGGGAAATTTTCCGTTTGTACGATTTTTCTCCCCTACAAACGTCAGCACTGAATCGAATCGCCAAAATTGATTAGCACCACTCGGCTCATACAAGCAACAAACGACGAACCAGTGCTGCCAATGCAACAACAGCAATTTCCTCATTTTTTCCAAGCGCACAGCTTTAACGTGCCTCTTCTCCGCCAGGCAGCGACTCCTACGTATTCTTTTCATTACCGACAAGCTACAGTATTTACCATCAACGTGAATGAATGATTGCTCAACAATCTTCGTATTGAAGTCTCGTGTACACGTATTAAGATTTTCCTTATGAACTCGTTAAAAATAACACACTAGAAATCGGTGCTAACATGAGGCCCACCTAACCTTAACAGGTTTCCAACTTTACGTACGGCCCACAAAGATCGGAAATCCATCGATCAATAAATCATCTGTTGTTCAATGAAATCGGCGAACAAAAATCGTGTAAGCCTGACAAATTGTGCAGCGATTTGCAGCCTTTTAATAATAAACCTAAGGGAGAGGCCCATGGCTTAATCGGCTTACCTACGAACCTTCTCAGTTGCATCGGGCAAAGGGATATAAAGTGTATTACCATCGTTAAGGGGGAACGGTAGATACGTTACGGCCAGATGCTACTTCCGACACTTTAATGCAAGTCATTCCGCAATCGCTCCAAGTCAGCAATTTAGTTTGTTGATTCGAAAAGAAATCCCAGACTTCAAACAACCACCAGCGTAGGTAATAGAGGATTGTGGGTACCTGTTTGATGTCACTAGAAAGTTTTCTGATTACAAATCATAATGCAGGAATCCTTTATAAAAAGTACTCCTTGGAAAATCTATTAGATACTCTTCTGAGATGATATCCGTAGAAATGGGAGTGCTCGACCATTATAAAATTAATACTGACGAAACAACGGTGGTATATGAGTACAAACTCAATACGGAAATGAAATTGAGAGAGTATAGGTAGGAAATGGAAAGGCCAACAGAATTACATGTAAACAAGAAAATAAATTACTTGAAGAAGAATGATGACTTCTGCCGCTTAACGGTCATTCCCTATACCGTCCACACGGTTTTGGGTTGTAGAAAATGTTCTAAAAATCTGAAATGTTGGTCCTTTTTCACCAAATGTTGGTCGCTGAATCGATCAAAACGAGTCCAGGACAATCCACACTCACTGTTTTCCCCTTGCTCCTGCTCCATGGATTCTACCAACCCTTGTGATTGAATTTGTAGGCGTTTTTCTGTCGTCTCCCGGGAAAATGGGTATGTACGATAGCTAAGTAAATATTTATAAGCAACTCCTCCCTCAGCACATGCTATTGCTTAAGGAGAAGAATAGTAATTCAAATTAAATGTGTTTAATTCAAGCTGATAATCGTGTAATTGGGACGTATCGACGACTTCGACGAAATAACCTTTTATCAGTATATTCTGGATAAAAATAATTAAAGGAAGAAACTGAGGCTTTTAGCTTTTCCGTCTGCGAGGAATTGTTTTGATCAATTCATTGTTTTCATCAATTCAATTGTTTTCATCAATTCAACCCGGTGTTTTGATCAATTCACGAAAAGAACTAATAATTAGATCCATAATGAGATTGGTTGATCTACCTGTTGATCTTCAACCCCCGTTAGTGGTTGGCGTGTCGGTTCGCAATTAGTTATAGCTCGAGAGCTCCTTGGGGCCAGCCACCGATACACAACTTCTGTTTTCATGTCCACGCAAAGATGCACCATCTTAGGTCACGTCAAGGGGCTTGTTAGCTCCAAGGAGTTTCTACATCACCTGACGACGTCTGAACATGCCCTAGAATGGGTGCAACATTCTACGAAAAAATCCGGACACGCAAAGGTGATAGGTGGGTCGTGGAGGTTCAACTGGAAATAATGTTGAGGAAAATTGGAAAATTCAGCATCACCCAGGGCTCAATTAATTAATTGACGAGGAACTCTCGGTTAGCCGACCGAAGTCAGGCCACAACAGTCAAATCTGCACAAAACACGCTAAAATTGTGAAAATTTTTGGAAGCGAGTTAATTTTATTGGCCTATTCTATCTTATTTAGATGCATTCCAAGATGTTCAGTGATTGGATAGAAAAGGCAGCAAATGGTATTTATATTATGCAGTATCTCATGAGGCGTGGGTTCGGGTAATCAGCGATGCCAGGTGGAAGGTGTAGGAACTTCTTTCTGCCTGGGGGGAAGAAAATGATCCTGGAATCAATGTGGTGTGCAGGGGTTGACGGAAAAAAGCTGCAAATTGATACATAGGGGTTGCTTATACCTCGGATCAAGAGCATGCAGACTGATTCCAATCGATACTTCGTTCAAAAATTAGTGGAAAATAATACGCCACACGTCTAGGTACCAGAAATCTCAAAAACACACATTCGAAATAAGTAGATAGGTGCCCATTTTGATCCATAACCTCTTCCAGAGGGCGCTAATCGTTCCGGGACACATTTCATTGGATTCAGCGTCTAAAATGTAGTGGAAGATGATACCACACACGCCCAGATCGCCAAAAATCTGGAAAATCAATTTTCCGAAAAACACATTTTGACCCCAACTCCCTCCCGAATTTGGTCCTTTCTGGCTGTAAAGTTCAAGTATGTAGGTCCCTGACTAAAATGTCGGATTTTTAGAAATTTTTCTTCTAACAAGGTCGGCGTGGACGGTGGACGGCGTACAGCGGACGGAAATTTGACTTTTGGTTGGTAATTCCAGCAGCTGGAATCTTGTTTCATGGCCATGGTGATGTTGGAGAATCAGGTGTGGATGTCTATGATTGGAAGGAAGAAGGTTTTTGGCTAGGAGTTGCATGATTGTGAAGACATTGGTGCTGAAGAGGTGTTGGGTGGAAAAACGTCGAGGCTTGCGGAGAGTAATTGTGAGGATTGGAAGATCGATTATTGGAAGGTGTGTAGTTTTACCATGTATTTTTTCAGCGTGCCACCCCATACCATAATGCCATACTGCAAGATTGATTGGACCAGAGCTGTATAAATCAATTTCAGCGGATTTCATTTTTCAGATAGCCTACCTGAACACTTCATTGTCTATCAGATAGACAACATAATCAAGCAAGTCTTAGCTTTCTTAGCGATTGTTTTGGATGGAATTTGGGTATTCGACAATTTCTTCAGCAAATTATTCTTCAATGGTTGGCTATTCTTTTGAGCAAGATTATGGCAAAATTGTTGAGTGTGGAGCGTACCGGATTCATTCAATTCAGCGTCCAAAATTTAGTTAAAAAATGATACTCCACACGCCTAAGTACCAAAAAATCTCGAAAACGCACTGAAATAGTAGGTAGGTACCCATTTTGACCCGTGAGCGCCCCCAGTGGGCTCCAATCAATCTGGTGCCCATCTCAAAATATCCCAGCGTCCAAGAATGTTGTGGGAAATATTACCCCACACGCCTAGTTCCCAAAAAGTGTAGAAAATTGAGTTTCACAAGACCGACTTTGGGCCGATCAGGCTGAAACGTTTGGAGTACCAACCAAAGCCTGAAAGGGATCCTTGTCCAAAATTCCATATTTTCTTCAACCAAAAACGTTGAGGACGGCCAAATTTCTGGGCTAACTTCATCAATGAAGTTCAAATTCCATCACAGGTTTTCTCAATAATGCGAGGTAAGACAAGGTATTGAATCCCATGAGGGCCTTCGGACGGGATTGCTTGAACGGTATGGGATAAGGTTTGTTGATAAGATTTCCCTCATGGCAAATCGATGTGTGGAGTTGTTGCATCTCTCTGGGGCGCGTTCCAAATTAGGAACGAAGCTAATCAAACGATGGTGGTGAAAGCTAAATGACGCAAACGCTCACGGGACGGTTTGGGAAGTCCAATAAACCCTTGCTATATGTGCGCAATAGGTGGAAGTATGACGTGGGCTTATAAATGAAGATTCAACTAAAGTGATAAGGTATAACTTATAACGCACTCATACCCCGTTCGGAGTCCTACTTCGGCCTATCGGAGAGGTGGACTTCTGGCATAATTACGTAGGTTGATCATTCAAGAAATAACCAACCTAAACCTAAATGTCCGTCCGCTGTACGCTGTCCGCAGTACACCATCCACGCGGTATTCGGTAGTAGAACATTTTCTGAGAATCTGAAATTTTTGTCAGAGACTCTTTCCGGCTCTAGCTGGTCCTTGAGAGTTTTCAGCCCGATTGGACCAACATTTGGGCGGGGTAGGGGTCACAATGTGTATTTTGAAAAATGGATTTTCGAGATTTTTGGCGATCTAGGCGTGTGGGGTATAATTTTCACTTAATTTTGGACGCTGAATCCAATTAAATTTGTCCCGGAGCGATTGACGCCCTCCGGAGGAGGTTGTGGGTCAAAATAAGTACCTGTTTACCCATTTCGAATGTGTGTTTTTGAAATTTCTGGTACCTAGGCGTGTGGGGTTTCATTTTCCACTAAATGTTGGACGTTGAATCCAATGAAATGGGTCCCAGAACGATTGGTGCCCTCTGGACGAGGTTATGGGTCAAAATGGGTACCTATTTACTTATTCCGAAAGTGTGTTTTCGAGATTTCTGGTACCTAGGCGTGTGGGGTATCATTTTCCACTAAATTTTGGACTCTGAATCGATTGAAAAGGGTCCGGTCCACACCCTTTCTTTCCCTCATTTTCTCCATGTTGAAGAAATGAGTCTCCATGCAGCTGGTCCGTGGAATAACCAACCCGTGTGAAGGAATTTGCAGTGTTTTTCCTCAAATTCTTGTTCCAAGAAAAAATCAAATGTTGTGGAAGAATTAGCAGCGTTCTTTAAATGCACGGTTGGAAATGTGTGAATGCCACATCGGCGTAAGACCCGTTAATGAAGGGGTTTTGTAAAGAAATGAGATGATATATTATTTATTTAGTATTTTAGTACTGTACTGAGAATTTCTAATGCCACCAAAACCGTTTTTTTCTTCTTCTCTTTTTTTCAGGAAAAGCATTTTTTTTCTCACATGCATGAAGATGAAAAAAAAGCCAGCTAAAGGGATGGAGGGAAGAGATGTGACGATCAACAGGTATTGTGTTGGGAGGAGCAACAGTGCGAGGACACAGATGCACGGAATCGCATTGTCCACGATGTTCGGCGGACAATGGATGAGAAAAGGTACCCCTGAGCTTGAATCGGGGTCCTTTTGGATGGTAGACCCTCCTTGGGTTGCTTTGAGAATTGAGAGGAGTTGCAGCTGGACATAATACTGTACTATACCTGCGCTCAACCTGCGTCCCTCTTATTTGCATCCCTCCCCCATATCATTGCCGAGGGAAATAATTTTAAAATCATATTAAAAAAACTCAGATTACCTATTCGAAAATATATCAGTAGTATATATGAGGAAATTCGCTCAATTTCAGGACTCTACTGCGTACATCACCCTCTTGGATATTGGTGACTTATCTTCTTTTGAACGAGGAGAAATACTGCAGAATTCATTAAATGTCGGTGCCTACAGTTTTCGAAATTTGGATCTTCTTGGTTCAACTGACGTCATCTAATGAAGTTTCAGCATAGGAGAGCAACGTCTCCAAATTTGTAGTTCTCTGTCAAGACTGTTTAAAACACAAAATTCGCAACACTGTCATTGGTTCGTTCACTCCATTACTTCTCGTATGAGACGCCTCTTGACAAGAAAAATTCAATTGAACGGGTTCTACTTCCAATTATATTACTCCCCACAGTAATATACAAATATACAAACCCAACAGTGATAAAAATAGCGATAAAAGATGGGCTAAAACTCAGAAATTCCAGCCAACCAACCAGTACGCGTAAGATATTAGCACGGTTTGTAATATGAATGAATGAATGAATATGTTTATTGTCACCTTACAAATACAGACAGAGATATAAGCTTATACAGGGTATAGTACACTTTCTCTTAAATCTTAGGTAGTGAGGTAACGCAGGGTACAAGATGGAAACTAGGAAACTCCATCACGATTATTTTGAGTACCTATATCTAACTCCTTCAGGGTGACTGCTGGATAGTGGATTCACTGTGGCCGGAGTTGCTATCAAGTTACTTTAGAATTTGGAAACAATAATTATGTATAATTATCTCCATATTGACTTATTTTTAAGTATACTGCACACTTACCCTTAAATCATACATAGAAGTATTCCATTGGCTTACTCCGTACAAACTTTGCAATTTTCTTTCTCCTTAATCCTATATTGTTCACTTTCATGATCTCCGCAATACTCTCGAAATCTCTATTTATCATTTGCATGCCTTGATACTTCGTAGTCATTTGGGCTTATTTATTCTTTGCCTTCGAAAGTTTAAGCCGGTAAGCCTTCGATTTAAGGAGTCGGACGTCCACAGAAAACTTGTTTTTGGTTTTCGCAATATGGCCAGGACATGTTCCTAGGGTAAAGTCGGTGGAACGTGTCCACCCCTATTTCTTCAAACAATAGAGCGGTAGGATATCGTCTTGTTTTCCCAAACAAAGCTTTCAGGGTTCTCTTCTGGACGTTAAAAACTCTGTCAATTAGGTACTTAAAAATGCCTCCCAAAATAATTATGGCATATTGCAAAACCGATTCAAACAGGGGCTGATAAATTTGTCTAAGTAAACGATGAGACAAGAACTTCACTCCGTACAGAACCGTAAGCGCACTTTCGGAGTTTATCGCACAGATTTTATCGGAATATCACAACCCTAAATCTGACTGTAAACCTGGACCATGGAAGTACCTTTTTTCCATGACCTGGGAATTACGTTGATTCATTACAAAGACGTATGCTTACTTAAGAGCCTTACGGCATACAGCTGTCCTGGACACCGTTCGTTATATGCAAGTAAATGTACGCCGTCTGCCGTCCCGAGCTTTTTGGTAGTAGAAAATTTTCTAAAAATCTGAAATTTGGGTCAGGGGTCTGTTCCCGGCTCTAGTGGGTCCTCGCAATTTTTCAGACCGATTAGACCAAATTTGGTTGGGGTAGGGGTCAACATTTGTAATTCGAAAAATGGATTTTCGAAATTATTGGCGATCTAGGCGTGTGGGGTTTCATTTTCCACTACATTTTGGACGCTGAATCCAATTAAATGGGTCCCGGAATGATTGGCGCCCATCAGAAGAGGTTAAGGACGCTGAATCTTTTCTTAAATTAGTCTCCATGTGCCTGGTCCGAGGCATAACCAACCCCTACGTAAGAATTTGCTGCGTTTTTGTACCAATTTATAGTTGTATTAGTGTATGAATTAGTGGTTTACCTGTGTGCTTATTTCAAGACAAAATGCAATACCTACCGTACCGACCTAATTCGCTACACCTATGTAAATAAGGTCCTGGAAAACAATGCACGAGGCGGCTTCTTACCCAGCTAGTTGTACGTTAGGAAAATCCCCTATTGTGCAAGAAGTTCCGAGTCACGTAACGAGATGGATTGATCGGCAGTTACTGGTTAGAAGTGCCAATAGGTTTCGCAATGGTCGGGCACGAACGGTTGTAGATCAGGGAGACATCCCTAGACCCCTCACCAGACGATCGCACCCTTGGAACCGATTACTGTCGAGCAATACGTTCCTAGTGCCTTCATTCTGTTCCTTCTTCATTGTGTCGACGAGTTATGAGATTGTTCCGACGACGGCCGATATCGTCACGAATTCGTTACGATGAATATGTAAAATCCCGATCTGGTTGCGCAGAGCTGAGCGATACAAACACATAAAAAGAGAAGGTACTTAACGATTTGAGCATACCTTCACCAGGTTCTGCAATATTTATTTTGCATAAAAATTGGACCTTGACACACACAGACCAACATCGATTTTTCATCATAATTTATTCCCAAGTTAGAACTTTTTTGGTTGGTTATTCCTGGTGTCATTGGTTATTTGGTGGTTCCTGGTATTTATGGTGTCTAGATCAAAATAACCAACCAAAAGGTCCATGTCCGTCCGCGGTACGCCGTCCATTGTCCGCGCCGTTTTCGGTAGTAGAAAATTTTCAAGAAATCCGAAATTTGGGTCAGGGGTCTGTTCCCGGCCGAGACGGGTCCTCGAAACTTTTCAGCACAATCGGACCAAATTTGGTGGGGGTAGGGGTCAAAATGTGTTTTTTGAAAAATGGATTTTCGAGATTTTGGGCAATCTAGGCGAGTGGGGTGTCATTTTCCACTAAATTTTGGACGCTGAATCCAATTAAATGGGTCACTGTAAGAGTTATGGGTCAAATTGGGTATATATTACCCATTTTGTATGTGTCAAGATTTCCGGTGCCTAGGCGTGTGGGGTATCATTTTCCACTAAATTTTGGACCCTGAATCGATTGGAATGGGTCCGGGACCCGCCACACCCACTGTTTTCCCCATTTTTTTAAGGTTTAAGACAAAGGTTTAACTATTGTATCCTTAACTTGAGCTACTAGAACGACTGTGTAGAAACGTTTTCATTAAGTGTTGAGCTTTAGGTAACAAGGCTGAAGAAGAAAGTAATAGCCATATAAACTTTCATTTTTCATTGAAACCTATAAAAGATAAAAACGTGCTTCGGAGGTCGACGATGTTGTTTAGAGAAGCTGAAAAACTTCCCCACTTGTCATAGGATGTAGCCATGAACCGTGAATTCGAAGAAGAAGATGACCCAGTCAAAAAACTAGTGAGAAATGATACCTCATATAGGAAGGCAGCCATTTTGACCCATACCCACTCTAGTGGGCACTAATTAGTTTGGGACCCGTCTGAAGACCAAAATGTAGTCGATCTAGGCGTGTGGGGTATTATTTAGGCCTAGGTCGGCAAAAATCCTGAAAATTCCTTATACAAAAAACACCTGTCACTGTGCAGATAAATGTGAGTTAGACAATTTTTCTGGCATTTTTTGTCTTTTTATGAAATAATAATATGATAATTTCCGAAGGAGGAAAATACTCCAACAACGCTGCAAATTTTCTCACAAGGGTTGGTTATTCCTCGGAGGTAAATTATGGAGTGTGGAGTATCCCGGAATCATTCTAATATATTCAGCGTCCAATAGTTGATGGAAAATGATACCCCATACGCCCAGGTACCCAAATATATCACGAAATCTCATTTTCGAAGTATGTAGGTGGGGACCCATTCAACCCATTCATTCGGTACCCATCTCAATGGATTCAGCGTCAAAAAACTAGTTGAGAATGATATCCTCACATAGGTAGGTACCTATTTTGACCCATAGCCACCCTAGTGAGCCCTTATAAGTTCGGGACCCACCTCAATCGATTCAGCCAACGAAAATTTCGTGGAAAGTAATACCCCACTCGCCCAGATCGTCAAAAATTTCGAAAATACATTTTCATAAACGCTGCAAATCCTTACACAGGGGTTGGTTATTCCTCGGACCAGGTGCATGGACTGCATGGAGACTAATTTGAAAATAGATTCAACGTCCATAACTCCTTCCGGCGAGCGCCAATCGTTCCGGACTCGTATCATTGGATCCAGCTTCAACAATTTAGTGGAAAATGATACCCTACACGCCTAGGTACCCGAAATCTCAAAAACACACATTCAAAATGGGTAGATAGTGTAACAATTTATATTCTTTCTAAATAATTTATTACAATTGTTCACTCAAATACACTGTTCTCATTCGCACACTTACACAATCACAAGGCACAATACACGGTTGTAATGCGGTTGTCACACTATTTTATAACACAGCACAATAATTTATAACACAAAGTGAAGGGTCTATATTTGGACTCTGAACTGAACTGAACTCTGCGGCAATCCTCGGTCCCTTTTATGCTCGCTCCCTTGTTCGAGAACCTTCTCGAGTCTTCCCTGGTTCTGGGAACTCAATGTGTTGTCTCAAGCAAATGGGAAGGTTTCAGCCAATTTGATATGATGCACAAATTTTCAAGATTGACCCTTTGCCCTCCACAGGTCATTGACCTTGTAATGCTGGTCGCCCAGGAGACTGGTGCAGATGTAATCTCGCAACAATACGTGCCCATTTTCACTCATAACCTCATCCAGAGGGCGCCAATTGTTCCGAGACCCATTTCATTGGATTCAGCGTCCAAAATTACAGCGTACGGCGGATGGACATTTGACTTTTTTGATCTAGACACCTTGAAATGCCCAGAAATAAATTTTGGGCCGAATCGGAGAGATTGGTCTTTTGCATGGAAACATCGTGGAACACACGTTCTCCCATCCTCCATGTTTGGCCGAATCGGGATGAAATGTTTCGAGGATCTACTAAATCCAAAGAGAGATCATTGACCGAAATTTCAGATTTTTAGAAAATTGTGTGTACTATCAAAATTGGCGTGGACAGCGTACCGTAAATCCATCTCAATGAGGCCAGGCTCGCATCATACGGAACACCAGATAATCACACGTTTTAAAAAGCGTGTCTTTATTCGTATTTTCTGAATGACTGTTTTGTATATTGAAATGTCTCATCTTGACGTATTTTTATCCTCTTATGAAATACATTTCACACAGGTCGCTCCATTCTTAGGGAAAACCCAAGGATACCTGTTGTCTTCAGCATATGGGCCGGAACCATCTGTACAGCTCCCGCGATTCATCTGTCGCGGTTCCCTCTGAGGGCTGTGGCCTCTTCCGGTAAGAATCTGAGCACCACGTTGTTCCCTCTGCAGCCCATTCATCCGCTTTTTATGCAGGGTCGGAACTTCTGGGCTCACTGTACTCACTTCCTCTCGTGTACTACGACGACAATAGAATCAACCTGAGTGGTCGGCCGAAAGGTGGAACATTTTTTCACCCTCCATCGGATGAGCGTTTGATTGCTTGAGAATCAACAGGTGATCAAACGACTTCGAGGCCCCAAATTTCAAAAATCGGCGGGTTGTCTGAAATCGATATAGATAATCCCTTTTGTCTCCTGGAGACATAAAATAAACCGATTCTTCCGAGTGATTGACCCCCACTTAAAAGCTGAATCCATGGACATTGAACACTGGGATAACAACGTTTCATACACCCCCAAACATTACACCCCTCGAAACGTATCACGTTCTGATGACAACATCGCCACTGTTCTGACCATTAGCCAGGCTATAAAACAGCTTGGAATGACATTTGTGGAGGAATAATTACTGGGTCAAATGAGATTAAACCAGCCTCATTGACAATAAAAATTAATAATCCACGTTTCACCATCTTCCACACTTTCAAAAAAAAAAAAAAAAAAGGTTGAGAGACCAAATTAAAATGAAATTTTGGGTAAAATCCAAATCTGCACTAAACAATTAGGTTCACATTAAAAAAATCTGCAAATTGTTACACACGGGTTAATTATTCCTCGGACCAGGCGCATATAGACTCATTTCTTCAACATGGGAAAAATGGGGGAAACAGTGGGTGTGGCGGGTCCCGGACCCATTCCAATCGATTCAGGATCCAAAATTTAGAGGAAAATGATACCCCACAACGCCTAAGGTACCAGAAAATCTCGAAAACACATATCAAAATGGGTCTATATACCCAATTGACCCATAAATTCCTCCCAGTAGGGTGCCAATTGTTCTGGGACCCATTTCCATTGGGTTCAGCTTCCAAAATTTAAAGAAAAATGATAAGCCCACACACCTAGATCACCGAAAATCTCAAAATCCATTTTGGTTTGGTTTATTCCTTGAATAAATCAACTATGTTTTCATGATAATGCCAACCACGACCAAATTTTTTTTAGAATCTACCAAAATCGTCGTGCCGTTGTCGGAAATTTTTGTATCCATTTCTAAAAATCTGAAATTTGGGTCAGGGGTCTGTTCCCAGCCGAGATGGGTCCTCGAAACTTTTCAGCCCGATCGGACCAAATTTGGAGGGGGTAGGGGTTTTTTGAAAAATGGATTTTCGAGATTTTGGGTAATTTAGGCGAGTGGGGTGTCATTTTCCACTAAATTTTGGACGCTGAATCCAATAAAATGGGTCCCAGAACAATTGGCACCCACTGGAAGAAGTTATGGGTCAAATTGGGTATTTATTACCCAATTTGATTATGTGTTTTCGGGATATCTGCTACCTAGGCGTGTGGGGTATCATTTTCCACTAAATTTTGGACGCTGAATTCAATAAAATGGGTCCCAGAACGATTGGCACCCACCGGAAGAAGTTATGGGTCAAAATGGGTATGTATCCACCCATTTTGTATGTGTCAGGATTTCTGGTGCCTAGGCGTGTGGGGTATCATATTCCATTAAATTTTGGACCCTGAATCGATTGGAATGGGTCTGGGACCCGCCACACCCACTGTTTCCCCCATTCGAGGAATAACCAACCCGTGTGTAAGAATTTGCAGATTTTTTTAAGAACACATTTTGCCCCCTGCCTTCCCTCCAATTTGGTTCGATCTGGCTGAAAAGTTTCGAGGACCAACTAATGCCAAAAACGGGGTTCCTGAGCAGAATTTTGGATTTTCAGAATTTTCTCTACTACCGAAATCGGCGTGAACGGCGGACGGCGTGTGGCGGAAAACAATTTGTGGTGGCCAGATCAGAGGCTTTTTGCATTAAAACTGGTTGATTATTCAAAAAATAACCATCAAAATGGGCACCACCAATGGGGATTTTGAGCGGGTTTTTAAGATTTTTGGGTACCAAGGCGTGTGGAGTATAATTTTCCACTAAATTTTGGACGCTGAATTCAATGAAATGGGTGCTGGTACGATTGACGCCCTCTAGATGAGTGTATGGGTCAAAATGGGTACCTATTTACCCATTTCGCATGTGTGTTTTCGGGATTTCTGGTACCTAGGCGTGTGGGGTGTCATTTTCGACTAAATTTTGGACCATGAATCGATTGGAATTGGTCCGGGACCCACCACACCCACTGTTTTCCCCATTTCCCTCTTGTTGATGAAATGAGTCTCCATGCGCCTGGTCCGAGGCATAACCAACTCTTGTGAACGAATTTGCAACGTTTTTAACAAGATTTCCGTGGCTAGATTTTCGGTTTGGTGTAGACGAAGCGGTCTTTGTGCTCTCTTTGTACGATAGTACGCCGTTATGAAATTGAATCACTAGTTTCGGACAACGCTTCACACCTACTTGCGAACGCTGGGAACCACAATATTTTCCATCCTACATTATCTCCTCCAACATCGCGACAACAGGATTTTTCCCGCCCAAGTTCTGAAAAATTACTCTAAACTCCGCAGGGATAAACTGCGAGGAGGCAATAAATAACCGACCTCCTCAGTAAAGACGCTCGGAACAGAAAGGGATTACAAGTTGTACACGTACCAAGGTACAGCCGTAGATCAATATTTGATAGTTTCGAAGGAAGTTGGCGTCAGCCTAATTCTCTATGCATCGATAACTCAAGGCATAGATAATAGCTTCAACTGGCCATTGTGCGTTTGATTCGTTGAGGCCCCATTTACATACAAGTAGTTCCGCCAGTTGCGTCTTCAAATCAACGGATGCAGCTTTGGAGCTTCGGGATAGATTACACGAAGACTTTGAGTACAGGACTATTTTGGTGAAGAACTGATAGGATATCCATAATCATTCAAGTCAAGTGAGAACGGGTTACAAGGCATTTTAGAGAGAGTAATATTGGCAGCCTTTACTTCCAATTTAAAATAACTATTGTGGTTAACTGCCTCATCAACATTCTATTCCTCAACCATTAAGTAATCTATGAAAAATCTAACCAAGTAGCAAAGTGATTCTCGCAAGTGAACGGGAAAAATGAGAATGCAATCGAAATGTTTTTGTCGCTGCCAAATGAAAGTGGTAGATGTCCTCCCATTTTCCCGGTTGACTTCTCACTATTGGGAATAGCGTGAATAGCCAATCTTGTGTTCATAATTATACTACCCAGTATATTGTGAATGTAGTTGACACTCGGAGTTTATTACTAGCCCTCACTACCCATCAGGAAGGCAGTGGTTTCAGCTGATTCGACTTCTACTCGAATGCCATCTTGGGACGCCATTATCATACTTGTCTCTCCTCTGAAATACTAGGCTTCGCTAATAACCCATCTTCTGAATTCATCCTGTTTCAAATACTTGGTTTCCTCGCCTCTACTGAAGAAATACATCCCGTGTTGAGAACAAAGTAGTTTACTTCAGTATCAAGTAACCTAGACAGCAGATTATTGGGTGAGTTCTTCAGTACTTGAGTACTTCAATTTTCTTGATTTTGCACACACCCAGGTTACCTAGGGGCACTAGGTGGTAGGAATTTGATTTATCAAGAAATACTCACGAGAAAATATCTTTCTACACTGCTTTACAGCGACAGTCACGATGTGTCATCAACTCTTTTTCAAGAAACGTTCCTTTAGGTTTGATTGGTGGAATTCCTAGGTTATCGTGCCAGAGATCAACCACTTCAAAATTTCGAATTTTCAGGAAATTTTCTTCTGCCAAAAGGGCTGTGACGGGGTACGGCGTATGGCGGATGGATATTTAGGTTCAGGTTGGTCCTTGGATAGTCAAGGTTATCGGAATCGACCTCCCTCTCCGCCCACGCCATTTTAGATTGTAAGAAATTTTCCAAAAATCTGAAATTTCGGTCAGGGATCCGTTTCCGCCTCAAGTTGGTCCTCACAACTTTTCAGCATAATGGGACAAAATTGAAGGGGAAGGGGAGGGTTAAAATGTGTATTGAAGAATGGACATTCGAGATTATTAACGATATAGACGTGTGGTATCAATTTTTCAACTAAACTGTGGACACTAAATCGATTAAAATGAGTCCGAAATACTCCACACTCATTGTTTTCCATATATCCCACTTGCTCCTGGTTCGAGAAATAACCAACCCCCGTGAAAGAATTTGCAGCGTTTTCTGATATAACCATCATCAAACGTATACTGTCGAATTTGGTCCAAATCGGAGGAGTTGACCTCTAGCATGAAAACATTCAAAGAACAAACAACCAAAAGAGAAAAATGTCGAATAAAAACGAAATTTCGATTAAAAACGCTGCAAATTCATTCACAAGGGTTGGTTATTCTTTGGACCAAGAGCATGGAGACTCATTCCAATCAGGGTCCAAAATATTGTGGAGAATGATACCCCACACGCCTAGGTGCCAGAAATCTCGAAAACACACATTCAAAATGGGTAATAGGTACCAGAAGGAGATGAAGAAAACCATGACATCAAAGATGAAACACCTCTTCGCCACCAAGGACAAGAAATCAGAAGAAACTTTAGTGTTATAATTAACACTCTTAATAACAATTCAAATTAATTATTTATACAGGAAATTCATATGTTTCAAAAATAAAGAAATTGAACTTGAACATGTTTTACTGAATTTTTTCTAACTTGAAAAACATTCCACGTCCATCAGAAACAATTTTTAAAGCACACTCTTCCTTATTCTTCATGATTTTCAACTTCTTTTCATAGTAGTGCCTTTGTATTATGCTCGTTTGGTACTCAGTCTACTCAACCTTCTACTTCTGCTTGAAGGATATCCTCGCAAGTATAAGGTAATCATTATGAGAATGGGAAGAAGATATATGGAAGGAAGATATATATATATGCTCTTACCTTTTACTTTAGAGCTTAACCTCACACTTCTACCTTACGCTTGGAAGGATATGCTTCATTTTTATGGCCCATTGGATTCAGCGTGTTAAATTGAGTGGAAAATGATACCCCACACGCCTAGATCGCCAATAATCTCGAAAATACATTTTTCGAATAACGCATTTTGACCCCTCTCCCTATCCGAATTTGGTCCGATCGGGCTGAAAAGTTTCGAGGACCAACTAGAGCCAAGATCGGACCTCTGACCCAAATTTCAGATTTTTAGAAAATGATATACTACCCAAATCGGCGTGGACGGTGGACAGACATTTGCTAATTTTGATTTAAATACCTTGAAACGTCCAAAAACAAATTTTGGGCCGAATTGGGGAGATTGACTTTTTGCATGAGAACATTGGTTGATTATTTAAGGAGTAACCAACCAAAACGGTCAATTCGTCACTAAAAATTGCATCTCATTGGGGTTCAAAAACAACTTTGTTTCATGTTATATCTCGAAAAAAACCTCATAAAAGATACTTTTAGCTTTCCAGTATAATTCTGTCTGTATAATTGAAGTCGTTCTTAGGTAACTTTCCGCCAACTTAATACTCTTGATACCGCGGAAACGCGTATTCTTACAACATGATGTATCTACGTGGAACGGGTAGGTTCTCATTTATATTTTATTCGCGTCCAAGTGCACTGTTCGTCCTCGTTACTGCATTTAAGACCGGTGACTGCCGCATTTGAATTCCAAATGTTGAAGGCTCCCCGTCGGGAAGTGGTCTCAACCTGCATGGTGCGTTGTCATAAACTGGTTTTACGGAAGATTGGGTCATTGCCTCGATATGTTGGACGATCTGACGATGGGCCACAAGCTTTTTGGAGGAGGTGATCTGATAGAGACATCAGATATTAGATGAAATCACATGAACAAACGCCATACAAATTACAATGTAAATAAAGAAAATAATGTAACTGAACCATATAAAACTACGACTCGTAATTATCGAGCTCATTATTAACCAACAACGCATCTATTTGACAACTGAGAAGTGTGGAATACACTAAACAATCATGTCAATGAAGACATAATTATAGTTCACATACCCACGTATCAACTGGTTATAAATTGGCGCAAGATAAAGGGGGAAAAGTGAGTGTGGACTGTCCTGGAGTCAATCTAATTGATTCCTCGTCTCACATTTAAAGGAAAATGATACCCCACACGCCTAGATAGCCGAGAATTTCGAAAATTCAACGTTCAAAAAATTTAAATGAGTCCGGGACTCTCCAGACTCACGGGTTTTCCCCTTACTCCTGGTCGAATAAATAAGATCTCATGGGTCAAAATGGGTATCCATCGACTAATTTTGAATTTTGGTTTTTGAGATTTGTGGTACCTAGGCATGTGGGGTATCATTTTCCACTAAATTTGGACGCTGAATCGGTTGAAATGAGTCTCCATGCGCCTGTTCCGAGGAATAACCAACCCCTGTGAATAAATTTGCAGCGCTTTTCTTTATCGTTAGTTGGACATGAAACTGTTATATTCGCATCATTTGCATGATAGACCTGAAGATTCTGTGGAGCACTAAAAACATAGACAACAATATGTAAGTAGCGGGAAATGATACCCCACACACCTAGGAACCCAAAAAATCCCGAAACTCACATTCAAAATAGGCAGGTAGGTACCCATTTTGATTGCCATCAATTGATCTGGGACCCATAATTTAAACGGTAATGATACCTCACACTCCTAAGCCACCGAAAATCTCAAAAATCCTCTTTTCAAAGAACACATTCCAAAATTTCCCTCTTCTTATTTATTTTGAATGAGGGTTTTTTTTTTTTAAATATGTTGGTACCTAGGCGTGTGGGGTATCGTTTTCTATTAAAGTTTTTTCGCTGAATCCATTGAAATCCGTCCCAACCCGATTGGTGCCCATTGGAGCTGGGTATCGGTCAAACAACATGTATTTCGAATGTCGGTTTTCGAGATTTTGTGGAACCTAGGCTTATAGGTTATTGATATATTCACTAATTACCACTTCAAAAAGGCCTTCCCCCAATCTAATTCAACAATGGAGCATCTGTTTATACTATGTCTGCCTTGTAGAGCGTGTACGATAGGATTAGTGACCGAGGAAAGTGCCGTCGCTCCCCTACTTATTCGACCAATCAAAGAGGAAAGAATCATTTCGGTTAGTTATCCCCTTCTTGCGGCAGTAATAGAGAGATCACGATCAAAGGACCCCAGGATTTCATCGAGATTGCGATCTTCCATTGAGGTAGCGGCTTGATGCGTGGCAGCAATTGAGCTCTGGGCATTCAAAATGGTGCTGAGACACATCTGAGGTGCTGTTTGAGTTCACTCCAATCATTGGCTTCCGAATCATTCTACGTTAAAGATCCGGATCGATGCAGGTTGGCTGGATGATGAAGGGATTGCCACTTGAATGGCTGACAAGGGACTGCTATCTATAAGAGGTTCAGGATCGGTTCACCCACCTTGGTTAAATTTGATAGGTTTTTTTCATTACAGCTACGATAAATAGAGAAATGATGACCAAGCAATGATAATGAGCAGTAATAATGAATAGTTTTAAGGAGATGAGAAAATTGAGCTCGTATATAAATGTGAGGTAGATTTCAACCTAACTGGGCAAACGCCAGAAGCTTCCACTATTTTGGAAACTAGAAATGTGGGGGTATCATTTTCCACTAAATTTTGGAAGTTGAATCCATTGAGACGGGTCCCGGACATAATGCCCACTGGGGGTGGGTAAGGGTCAAAATTGGTACCTACTTACCTGTTTCGAAAGAGTATTTTCAAGATATTTGGGTACTTATGCGCGTGGGGTGTCATCTTCCACTAAATTTTGAACGCTAAATCGATTGGAGTGAGTCCGGTTCACTCCACATTAACTTTTTCCTTATGTTTTGTAAGGAACCAATGTCATTTTGTCTATACCTTTACGTTTTGGAAATGTCTTACCATTTTACTCAAAAGGAAAGATTACCAATGAACCCAAACTGGAATCATAATTCTCAAACGTATTAATCGAAATCGAACCACTAATGTAGTAAATATACTAAAGTACGCGATACTATTGATAAGATATGGTTGGGAATTACGATTTATTTTTGTTCTTTCACGTGCCACCAGCACCAGAAACCAGAGGAGCCAAAACGTACATATTTGGTACCGTGGGGTTGGTTCAGGTTGGCTTGACAGTGACGTCTTTGCGTCGAAAGCGATCGCCCACTTCATCACAGAACGTTAAGTATGACTGACCTTTCCTCTATTCTATTCATAATAAATAATCCTAACAGAGCTAACTCTATACAATTAATAAAAAAAACGTTGTAAATTCATTCACCGGGGTTGGTTAATCCTCAGACCAGGCGCGTGGAGACTCATTTCTTCAACATGGGGAAAATGGAAACAGTGGGTGTGGCGGGTACCGGACCAATTCCAATCGATTCAGGGTCCAAAATTTAGTGGAAAATGATACCCCACACGCCTAGGTACCAGAAATCTCATAAACACATATTCAAAATGGGTAGATAGGCACCCATTTGACCGATAACCTCATCCAGAGGGCGCCAATCGTTTCTGGACCCATTTGATTGGGTTCAACGTCCAATATCTAATGGAAAATGATACCCCACACGCCTAACCTTCCGTCGGGCGCATTTAATCTGTGAGATGAGAAGAAATTGTTTTGGTTTACCAAATTTCCGTGACTCACAACAAAGAGCAGTTCTCCCACCTATCTTCCTGACTCCCACCATGGTTGCCAACCCTACCACCATTTTATATCCAGGACGTTCTTCGATGCCACCAGAGACGTTTGATTATGTGAGATTAATTGCGCCTGATCACGTAAGTTAATTAATTTCAATTCTTCGCAAATTTATATTAATTAGATTAATTTTTATATTATCATTTAATGTTACTTATTATGAATTATAGGCTTAATTATTGAACATCAAAAACCATTTATCTTGAACTAATCTGTGAGATGCGAATATTGTTTCCAGAAAGATTTTTTAAAAGCTGAAATCGATTCCGAATAGTACAAGTGATATCCTAATTTTGTTCAACGAGTGATAGCTTTAGCATTTTATGGGAGGTTATTTTTATTACACAATAATGTTAGTTTATTATAATATTTTTTCCTTTTTTTTTTGTTTAACTTTTATACATTTACATTTCTATGCTGTGTTTACTTTCCAATTTTTTTTTGAGCTATCAAATATTCTTGTGCTTTACGAGTAAGTACTAATTTTAATTCTTAATTATTGTAAATATCAATATAACAGGCTATCGATGTAGTTATAGTGGATATTTAATTTAAAAAAAACTAGAGCTTTCATTTAGTCGCAATTTTAATTGAACAAAAATGTTTTATATTTATAAAATTTATTTCTATTGTAAAATAATATGTTTTAATACATGTTTTATTAAACTTGAGTGGCTCAGTAATATTGTTTCCTTATTACAAAGAAATTGAATGCTGGTTGGTGTACTTGATCTCTCAGGTGAATTGCGCCCAACCAAGCTACAAATCATATTGCGCCTGTCGGAGGGCTAAATGGCCAAAAATCATGAAAATCCATTCTTTGAAATACACATTTTGACCCCCTATCCCGCCTAAATTTGGTCCAATCGAAAATTCAGAAAAGTTTCAAGAACCAACTAGAGCCGGAAACGGGTCCCTGACCTAAATTTCAGGTTTTTAGAAAATCGGCGAATTTGGATCTAGACACCTTGAAACGTAAGAAAAAAAGTTTTGGGCCAAATCGAAGAGACTTTTTGCATGAAAACAATAACCAACCAACCAAATAACCAATAGGTGCAAATTGTTTTCAGGGAATTCACAGTTTATGAAAACCACACAGAAGTTTTATTATCTCGAAAATTTGCGAAGAGCACAGAATCGAACAGTTTCTCTCGCTACTAAAAGAATTGGTGTTTTTACCCAATTTTTCGGTTCGATTGTTCTTAGCATGCGATACGATTATTACATTGAAGGATTACGTCTATTCCACGATGCGGAGAAAACTTAAAAAACATGTCGGACGTGATCTATCGCCCGAAGATCCCTTCACTTAACATTCGACGGATTGTTGCGTTTTCGCCCTCTGCCCCCTTCACCCGAAGTTCCCCCACTTTGGGCTCACGATTTCTTTTGAATTTAGGGATGACGCCGAAACAATGCGCCGGGATGGCCCTGCGGAGCACCCCTACCTGGTGGCCGTGAGAAAAAGTTCTTCTGTTTCCCGACGCCGCCACCGACTCAGAGCAGCGCTGGCGTCGCTGAAGCGAGAGCGCCGTCACCTTCGCCCTTCTCTTCAGTCTTCAGTTGGATCTCCTCTGTGCAGCACGACAGTCTCGTTCAGTTATTTCGTTTTCCCTCGACAACCCGGAATTACGAACCAGTGTTGTGATTTTTTTCCCGCTAATCAATCAAGTGTACATTTATGCCGCCGTTTCAATACAAATCGGCTTTCTAATTCGGATCGTTCCGGCACAAAAATACCCCGCTAACCAGAAAATAAAATTTTTCGGCTTCCTCCGAGAACACCGAAATCGTGAAATGTGTGCGGGCTCGTGAAAAACGTCGCCCTCTCGGCACCGTCGGAAGTTAATTTTGTGAAGTGTGGTTTGTGTGACAGTGCCAAATTTCGAGAGCCATGAATGGATTTGGGATTACTCTGGTTCTGGCATTGGCATCTTACCTACCGACCATGGTGAGTTGGATTTCTCTTGGTGAATGTTTCCTTTTTTTCATTGCGGTGGCATATTGAATGACCTGGTAAGCTTATCCGTTGAGGCCCACTTTTGTGTTTATACCTTGACGAGGCGAACACCGGTTAGGTATCGTTGACAGGTTCCGTCTCGGTTTGCCGGCGTTGTTTACATCTCACCACGTGATTGTTGATCAATAATTTCACTACCATTCAATTCCCTCTCCTGCCAGAAAAACATTCATCAAACTCACCATCCACGAGCATACCCATTTCCAACCAGAAAAACTCAAAACTTCAACCAATCGCCAAGTTCCAACGCGGTCTGCAGAACACCTGCCTTGCATCTGCCTTTCAGCTTCTTCCCAAACACTTTTATCGCCTCTTCATTTCAACAAACTTCATTTCCATGCTTATTTTCTCCTGTCGGAATCCCACTATTAACCCTCGATGACCCAACGGCATCCGCGAAACCGGTCTCGTGCGAACTTGGCCGTTTTGACCAGGAAACGGCACCGGTTTTACCTCGTTGAAAATATTATAATCGACCCTCATATATCTGCGTTGAATAACAAATAGAATCTTCAACTTAATTTAGCATTTTTGTAAAATTAAATTCGTCAACGTTGCCATTTGCTGATAAGATAACCTTGGTAACTTATTCCTCGTTTACCTCGTTGCCAACGTAACGCTTCTCCACCCAAAATTTCCTCCGCTACGCTGTCCTTACTTTCCTAGAAATTTCATACAAACGTTATCAACTCAAAGATGAAGCTAACGTTTCTACACGATTTTACCCGTGTAAATCGCAAAGTCCAACATTTGTTTATGTTCCCGTGAAACCTCACCGTGTTTGCTTCCCATCTTAAGTTTCACATTCTTTCGAAATTAAAAATTAGATTGTCGTTAAGAGTCCGACGTTGTTTTGATTTGTAAATCCGTGGGCCGGGCGACTATTTTCCATTCCCACGGGTTTTCGAGAACCTGTTTGTGGTTATTTTCGGTGTCTAACGACGTTCGTGAACGGTTTCTTAGCCTCATCACCCGAGTCGTTACTGAAAATGTTGAGTACATCGGTACTTTCATAGGTAATAATTTGATCGTCGTTCAAAGACAGAACTTGAAAATAAAAAAAAATAAAATAAAAAAATGCAAATTCTTTCACTGGCGTTGGTTATTCCTTGGATCATCCGCGTGGAGACTCATTTCTTTAACATGAGAAAATTAGGGAAACTATGAGTGTGGCGGGTCCCGGACCTATTCCAATCGATTCAGCGTCAAATTTAGAAAAGAATGATACCCCACACGCCTAAGTACCAAAAATCTCGAAAACTCATTTAAAAATGGGTAGATAGATACCCATTTGACCCATAACCTCATCCAGAGGGCGCTAATCGTTCCGGGACGCATTTCATTGGATTCAGCGTCCAAAATTTTGTAGAAAATGATACCCCACACGTCTAGATTGCCAAAAATCTCAAAAATCCATTTTTCAAAAAACACATTTTGGCCCCTTACCCCGCCCAAATTTTGCCCAATCGGGCTGCAAAGTTTCAAGAACCAATTGAAGCCAAAAACAGCTCCCTGACTGAAATTTCAAATTTTTAGAAATTTCCTACTACCAAAACGGTCATTAACAAATTTTGATCTAAACACTCTTTGAAACGTCCAGAAAATAAATTTGGGCCAAATTTCGGACAGATTGACATTTTGTATGAAAACATAGGTCAATTATTTAACGAATAACCAACCAAAAAACTCACTTATAAAATTACTTTTTCTACAATCGTTCCTTCGTCGAATTTTTCCCACCGTTATCAAACCTAATAATCCTTGACGGGGCCCTTCGAAATTATACCTAAACACTCGATAGGTGTTTTGATTAATCCTGAACGGTCATGTGAAACTTCTATGACAATAATCTATCTCGAAATAATTGTTCTGTTTGACAAATCCCTTTCGGGTACTCAAAAAAGATCTGGGGCGACTTAAATATTTATATTGAGTTTCAAGTTACAGGATTTTTTAATTCAGCTTAGGTGTATTTTAATGAGGATTAACATTTATTCGTAGACACCCTTTTCGTCGTATAAAGTACTTGAGTAGTTTCCTTTCCTAAATTAAACTAATTGAATACTATTGACACCTATTTCTGCCCTTTATGAGCTTCCTTAACCGCGATATTTTCCATTTTTCACCCCTAAATATTAACGTATTACGAAATATTGTTCGTGAAGGAGACTTAATAAAAATTTAGAGGCCTTAGGGTTCATTTTAGTTGTTTAGATAATTTTTTTTCTATTAAATTTAATTTTTTTCAAAATGAAGTACGTTCGTATTGCAACTTGAAAAATCCAGAAAATTACAATATACCGATTTTTGGCAAAATCACGACACCAAAATGTTGAACATTTCAACTAATAAAAATTATTATAGAAATTTTCAACATTTCGGTGTCGTGATTTGACCAAAAATCGGTTTATTGTAATTTTCTGGATAATAATAATTTTCTCCAGAACGATTTTTCAAGTTGCAATAAGAACGTAATCGTACTTTATTTGAAAAAAAAAAAAAAAATAAATCATGATCTATATTTAATTTGACTAAATTTAGAGCGCTGAATTCGATGAAATGGGTCCGGGAACTATTGGCGCCGACCTGAAGAGGTTATGGGTCAAAATGGGTTCCTATCTACCCATTTTGAATGTGTTTTCGAGATTTCTGTTACCTAGGCGTGTCGGGTGTCATTTTCGGCAAAATTTGGTCGCTGAATCCAATGAGATGGGTCCCGGGACGATTGGCGCCCACCGGGTGAGGTTATGGGTCAAAATGGGTATCTACTGCCCATTTTGAATGTTTTCGAGATTTTTGGTACCTAGGCGTGTTGGGTATCATTTCCCACTAAATTTTGGAAGCTGAATTCAATAAAATGGGTCCCGGGACGATTGGTGCCCATCGTAAGAGGTTATGGACGCTAAATCGATTGAAATGAGTCCGAGAAATATCCAACCCCTTGTGAATTTGCTGCGTTTTTCCTCTCAAACGCGTGACCCTCTCGGTATTTTAATACATTTTATAAGTTACGGTAGGTTCGGGGGAACTTGAGATCGTCTGAGACAGTAGTTTTGACGGGGGCCCATGTGGTTTGACTCATATTGGGAACAAAACGGCACATCTGGTCTCAGCTAGGGCCTCGACGTTTTGCCTCCTATTGTCCAAAAGTGGGAAGAACTTGAAGCTCTCGATGTCGATGGGAAAAAACATTTCGGGAGCTTCGTTTTCTTTTTCCTGAAAGGTCTGACATCGGTCACGTCTTAATCCGCATTTTTCTCTAAGTCGTAAACCGCCTCAGTGTGCGGCACATCTGGTGTTTTCCTCAGTTTCATGCTCCCGTCACATGAAATTCGTTGTCATTCTCGAACCATAAAACGCCTGGAAACGGTCAAACTCGCAACATCTGGCGTTTGATCTTATTTCCCAGGGCTGAGTTTTCCTGGAAAATGGTTGTTTATCTTCAAACGTCACTCAAATTTGGACGAGCTCGATTATACTATTCTTATGAGTTCTTTTGTGTCTTATTCAAGACTTCACTCTTGATGATTATCGCCAGGTCCCCAGGAAAAACATTAATTCTACCATAATGGTTGATTATGCCAGATCATGTGAAATATTAAGGCACACAATGAGCGTTAAAAAAAAAAAAAAAATCTAACGTAAATTGTGATATAAACTGTATATATACTGTGAGAAAAATATCTCTTTATCAGGCAATGGCATTTGCGTAGCAATGAAGTTATTTATTATCATGTTTTTAATTAATTTTTCGTTGGTTATTCCTTGAATAGTCTACCTTTGTTTTCATGCAAAATGTCCGAATCGGCCCAAAAAAAAAAAATTTTCCTGGACGTTTCAAGGTGGCTAGATCAAAAAAGTCAAATGTTCGTCCGCCGTCCACGCCGTTTTTAGTAGTAGAAAAATGTCTAAAAAACTGAAATTTTGTTCAGGAACCCGTTCTTGGTTCTTGTTGGTCCTCAAAACATTTCAGCCCGATCGGACCAAATTTGGCCGGGGTAGGTGTCAAAATGTGTATTTCAAAAAATGGATTTTCGAGATTTTTGGCGATCAGGCGTGTGGGGTATCATTTTCGACTAAATTTTGGACGCTGAATCCAATGGGACGTGTCCCGGGACGATTGGAGCCCACTGGAGGAGGTTATGGGTTAATATGGTTATCTATCTACTCATTTTGTATATGTGTTTTCAAGTTTTTTGGTACCTAGGCGTGTGGGGTATCATTTTCCCACAAACTTTGGACGCTGAATCAATTTAAATTATCTCTATGCGCCTGGTCTGAGGAATAACCAACCCCTGTGAACGAATTTAGGAGTTTTTTTTCATTGGTAGGTTCTCTAAATTGTTACAAAATACGTGATTAATTAGGATTAACTCGAAGCACTGCGAAATTATCATTTACTGGTAGTGTAACTTTCCCCGTTGCTCCTGAGGAAATCACTTGCTTTACTGCAATTTCTCCTCAAATTTTTTTAAATGAAAACACGCTCAATCAATGACTATTGCTATGTGAAACAAACGATTGAATTGAATTGATTTGAATGAATTGAATGATTGCCACGGTCTGGCGAGTTTTACGTTCAAATGGTCATTCTATACGGTTCGACAACAGAATAAGCTGTATACAATTACACTTACTACACCTCGGTAATTTAAGATCGTCCGGGTAGAAAGCGTTCCAGCGGATAGGATTTTTTTTCTAAACTTCCACTTCCTCTTCAACGGTGTACTGTATCGAAAAACGTGTCATTTAAAAACGTCAACATGCGAGACTAAATGTTGGAAATTTTAATTAGGTTTTTACAAAACGAGGGATCCAAACAAGCGTGAAAGTGAATGTGAATATTATCCGGTCAACGGGCTTACAGCTGTGGAGTGAAGGTGGCTAATTAGGGGTGAAATTCAACGCCACCTGGAAAGTCAAAATGAGTTGTTTTCGGCGGATTTTGGCTTAAAATTATACTGCTCTTGATTAGGGAATAGTCTTCTGACCATTTCTTAGCTTAAAATCGGGTGTGGAATTAAAACTGACTTTGGAGACTCATTTCTTCAACATGGGGGAAATTGGGGAAAACAGTGGGTGCGACGGGTCCCAGACCCTTTCCAATCGATTCAGGATCCAAAATTTAGTGGAAAATGATACCCCACACGCCTAGGTACCAGAAATCTCGAAAACACATACATATTCAAAATGGGTAATAAATACCCCGCCGTACGCCGTCCATTGTCCGCGCCGTTTTCGGTAGTAGAAAATTTTCTAAAAATCTGAAATTTTGGTCAGGGGTCTGTTACCGGCCTAGAAAGGTCTTCGAAACTTTTAAGCCCGATCGGACCAAATATGGGCGGGGTAGGGGTCAAAATGTGTTTTTTTGAAAAATGGATTTTTTGAGATTTTGGGCGATCTAGACGAGTAGGGTATCATTTTCCACTAATTTTTGGACACTGAATTCAATGAAGTGGGTCCCAGAACGATTGGCACCCACTGGAAGAAGTTATAGGCCAAAATGGGTATGTATCCACCTATTTTGTATGTGTCATGATTTCTAGTTGCCTAGGCGTGTGGGGTATCATTTTCCACTAAATTTTGGACCCTGAATCGATTGGAATGGGTCCGAGACCCGCCACACCCACTGTTTCCCCCATTCGAGGATTTGATCTCACCATGAAACGTCCAGAAAAAAATTTTGAGCCAAATCGAAGATGTTGACCTTTTGCATGAAAAAAAAAAAAAAAAATCCAATTTTTTTTCCGAAGTGTTAACAATTATTAGAAATGATGAAAATTGTCTAAAATTAATTGATTTTAAGAACGTTCCCTCGAGGAGTCAAAATATCTTTGAATACCCTGCTCTAAATAAAACTACCTTGATAATATTTTTTTTCGAATTTTATATTCTCTTCTCAAAGTTTTAACAATTAATAGAAATTATGAAAACTGTACTAATTTGATTAATTTTGTATATGAAATCTCATATAATCTGCAATAAAATGACTCAATTAAGTAGTCTCTCATAGATGAAGTACATTGATGTAGATAGAATGTATGTAATTTTGTAGAGAATTAAGAAATTCTTGAATCCTTGTGGCATTTTTGATCTTCGTAGGATACTATTCTGCTTCAATTTATTTATCTAAACCCTTTGAGCGATTGATTTGAACTGTAAGTAGAAAATGCACGTCAAACTACATCGTTGCACGCGAGTTGCATACCTTAAAAGTGGGTCATTTTCTCGAAGTGAACGCGTCGTCCGAACCCAATTCTCACGGTCGTAGAAATGATGTGAAACGTTACCTGATTTCTTATGAAAAACCTGTCCGAGTGATTTGAAAGTTTAATGAACCGACGCGTTCGATCGACTCCACTTGGAACATTCCAAGTAGGTGCATGTGCATTGATTCGACTTTATTATTGATATTAATTTTTTTCTGGATTAATCGCTTCAGGAAGAGCGGAGAAATCGCAAAAGGAACTTTCTTTTGCCATCGTTTCCTATAAGAATAAAAGAAGGAATAAATGATAAGTTTTAAAAATTCGACGATATTATTTGGGCCTCGTGATATGAGTGACTGCCGTTGTGGGACAAAAACGACGCAAAAAATGCAGCTAAATTAAATTTAAAAAAATGTTCTTTCTGCCAAAAACAGCGTGGATGGCGGCAACAAATTTGGGTTTTGCTTGGTTATACCTTGAATAATCAAACTATGTGATCGTGAGAAAGGTTAACTTCTCCGATTCAGCCCAAAATTCAACAGTATAATGTTTCATGATGTCTAGATTATGGAGAAAACTGAGTGTCGAGTGTCCCTGGACTCATCCTAATCGATTCAGCGTCAAATGTGTTGTGGGAAATGATAGGTTAATGTCCATTTTGTCCCATACGCATATCCAGTGGACGCTTATCAGGCTGGGACCCATCATTCACCGCCCAAAGTTGGTGGAAAATGATACCCAAAATGCCTAGATGCCGATAAAAATGCTCAAAATCAAGTTTCAAAAAACACATTTTCACCCCTACCCTCTCCAAATTAGGGCCTGATCCAGCTGAAACGTTTCGAGGGCTAAAGCCGGAAAGTGGTTTTTGACCCATATTTCATATTTTTTCAAGATTATGGCCGAATCAGACCAAGTTTCAGGAGGGTGAACGTAATAATGTTTTTTTTGGTGGGTTATTCATTGAATAATCAACCTATGTTTTCATGCAAAAAGTCTCTCCGGTTCCACCCAAAAAATTTTTCTTGACTTTTCAAGGTGTCTAGATTCAAATTAGCAAATATCTGTCCGTCGTCCACGCCGATTTTGGTTGTAGAAATTTTTCTAAAAATCTGAAATTTTGGTCAGGGACCCATTTCTAGTTCTAGTTGGTCCTCAAAACTTTTCAGCCCGACCGAACCAAATTCGGGCGAGGTAGGGGTCAAAATGTGTATTTCAAAGAACGGGTTTTCGTGATTTTTGTCAATCTAGGCGTGTGGGTTGTCATTTTCGACCAAATTCTGGACGCTGAATCCAATGAGGCGGGCCCCAGAACAATTGGCACTCATCGCAAGATGTTAAAAGTTGACTTGACAGAATCCTGTCTACTTGCACTCGTTTCTATCTCATCGAATGAATTTCACTGTATCTCATATTTCACCTTTCCTCAACAACTGTACATATTTTTTGCTCTGACTCCTAATGAGCTATTGAAATCTTTGAAATTTCGGCTTCACTAAATCCACTCGCTGTAATAAATCGTAAAATTTTATTGAATAAATAAAAATCAGTGAACTCGGGGGTTCAAGCTTTGTTGCTAATGGGAAGTCAAGCTTCAGTCTAGTTAAGCTGGGATCCGCCTGTAATGGCTTGCTAGAGCACTGTATTTTCTAATTGAATTGATTTTTCTTCTTGAATTGATCAGAACGCTTACATAATTTCACCAAGGGATTCGAGGATTGAATGAACGTATCACTTTCAAACCACAATTGTACATGACGACTGTTATCAGATATTTTGGATTAAAACAGGGACTGGGGGCATAATGGTAGTTAGCTTCTAACGAGATTTTATTGTTTCCAATTCAATTGAGCTCCATTGACAGTCAAGTTGCGAAGGAGAATCTACAGGTGGCAGGCCCAGACGCCCACTGCCTTCTAATATGGAAAGCCTTCGAAATCCTCCGATGTTTTGACACCGGTTTTTGCCACTCAACGATCCCTAGTTTTTTATTTTATTTTTTTGTAATACATAACTCTACTCCCTCATTCTCTATCGAACTGTCAATCTGCCGCCGATATTTTTCTCCTCTGGTCTTTTCTGGGCCTCACCTTGTATCATCAAATTATACCTACCTACCTTGTCAGGGTATTTGTTTCAAAATCGGACGTCTGTTTCAGTAATGCGTCGTATTGTCATGTTAAAATGCGTTTTTTCCTTTTATAATTCCTATCGGCTATTTTGTGGCCAACCATTCAATATTAATCACTGCCAAATTATGTTTAATTAGATACAAACTTCTTTACCATTTGACAAACGCTCTTAAATACCTTCTAAATACATCCAAATCGTGGGTATCATTCTATTAACAACATTATGTAGACCTCTGAGAGTGAGTATTTGTCTTTTCCAGAGCATTTTGGGGCTAAGTCTATGACGGTGCGGGGGGTGGAGTTAGGGCCGGAGGGGTACAACTTAGCCCCCCCCCCCCGAAACAATATGTTCTGGGGGTAAGTCCGGCTGACGTCACAGGGTGTTGGTTATGACCCCCCTCTCCCCCCGGACTTAAGCCCTCCCTTGCTGACGTCGAAAGGTGGACGGTTATAGCCCTCCCCCCTCTCCACTGGTAGGGTTGGAGGGAGTACAATTAAGCTCCCCCCCCCCCCGAAACAATATGTTCTGGGGGTAAGTCCGGCTGATGTCACAGGGTGTTGGTTATGACCCCCCTCTCCCCCCGGACTTAAGCCCTCCCTTGCTGACGTCGAAAGGTGGACGGTTATAGCCCTCCCCCCCTCACCACTTGTAGGGTTGGAGGGGGTACTTATATCCAAAACAATACGTTATAACCGTCCACTTCTTGACGTCAGCAAGGGAGGGTTTAAGTCCGGGGGGGGGGGGGTCATAACCAACACCCTGAGACGTCAGCCGGACTTACCCCCAGAACATATTGTTTCGGAGGGGCTAAGTTGTACCCCTCCGGCCCTTCCTCCGCACCGTCTTGGACTAAGCCCCAAAATGCTCTAGAAAAGAAATACTCACTACTCCTCTGGTATATTTTTTCCGCGTTTTCAACATCGTGGCCTCGAATCCCTTCTGCGTAGGCTTCGATTCTCGTTTTATTACAAATTCACCTTTGATAATCATTTCACCACTGATCATCGTCCGTAGGCACTAATTGGCGCCCGTAAAAGGACCTTTCGACCGATTGGATTTCTCGTTTAAAATTCTGCACAAAAGGAAAAAACTTGTTTTACGTTTACTAGTCAAATCGTCCTGCGTCGGAATCCTGACGTGATTTAACTGATAAAAGTTGACGGTTGTGACGATGAATAAGTGAATAAATCATGATGGATTGGATAGTTATCGAATCCTGCGGTACTAATTCTTAATGATCTCAACGGGTTTTGGTTATGAAAGAACTCGTTAAGTTGCTGAAGTAGTTGTAACAGTGAGTTTATGGAAGAACTTGCAACGAGGAAGTAAAAATTAAAATTTGTCCTTAAAATGTGTCAAATTCTGTCAATAATGGCCTCTAAACTGGAAATTTTTACGATGGCATAACAAGAATCAAGTCCATCAATCGTCAATGTAAATAATATTCTGCCAATCTTCCATAAAATTTGACGATATCCTAGAAATCCAGGTTCCATTGCTTTTGTCTACCAGGGGCCTATTCCTATAAACTCTTCACTCCACGCTTTTCGACTCTTCACATTGAAAATTATGAAGAGTAGGAGAACTGGGTCCCTGACGAAATTGTTTTCATTATTTGTAAAAATATATTGTTACTAGCAACAAAAAAAGTCCTTATTACCAATCAAAAGATTCAGGATTATTTTCCTCTTCCAATAAAATCAATCCGAAATAATATTTCAAATATAAATTACCTCCTAAATGATATTTGGAGAGTACTCAACTATTTGGCAAAGTCATTGGATACTCTACAATCATTTCAAACCCACTCTTCATATTTGTGTGAAGAGTCTTTTGGAACAGAACCCGAGTAGAACTCCAAAAACTCTGCAAACCTTGAATCTTCATTTCACTCTACATATTTATACCGCTCTGCACTTAATAGGAAGGAAATGTTTTTGCAGAGTGGGGAGTTTGCACATGCTGAGTTGAGAGTGAGGAGTGAAGAGTTTCTTGGAATAGACTCCTGTTCACAGCCGTTGATGATTTTTAAAAATTTAGCAAATTGTTATTGTTGAGTGAATTTGGCAAATGGTAGTTACCGATGTTCTTAGAATACTCTTCAAAAATGTATTCGTGGCACTCGGGACAATTTGGTCCGTAAATTCTTTATCGAATTCGGTTGTTGTTTATCAATGACAAATTCATATTTCAATTTTCCTTTTTGGCATCAAATTGAGTTTTTGGACGTGTGTCATTGAGCGTTCAACAAATAATATGCGGTCTTATTTTTAAGAAGAGAAATAATGTGATATGTTATTATAAATTCGTTCTCGATTGAGGTGGTTGTTTTTACATAAATGGTATAATTTTTATTTTTATTGAATTTTCTGGTGTAATTTTGAATTTAGTACGACTCGTACGCCTATTGCGCAATGCGCACGATTGCTCACCATTGAGATCTAACTGTACCTGTTTGTCTATTGCAGATCGTGGCCTCCGGGGTGTTCGAATTGAAAATCCTAGACTTGGAAAACCCTCTGGGGCGTGACTCGACGGGCGAGTGTTGCACGGCGGTGGACCCCGTGCCCCCGCCCGGGAGCCCCTGCCCCGCCCCCTGTCCCGCCCGCCTCCGCGCCTGCCTCAAACATTACCAAGCCCAAGTTGACACAACAAGCCCTTGCACCTTCGGGGACCTCGTCACCCCCGTTCTTGGGTCCAACACCCTCAAACTCGCCCCCAGCGGCCACCTCATCTCATTCCCCTTCGACTTCACCTGGCCGGTAAGTGTCAATTTTGTCCACTTTCCAATCTATCCCATTCTTGTTGGTTATTCCTTGAATAATCAAAATTCATGCCACCTCATCTCATTCCTCTTCAACTTTACTTGGCCGGTAAGTGTCCCTTTTGTCCACTTTCCAATCTATCCCATTCATCTATTGGTTGGTTATTCCTTGAATAATCAAAATTCATGCCACCTCATCTCATTCCCCTTCGACTTCACCTTGGCCAGTAAATGTCCCTTTTGTCCACTTTCCCATCTATCCCATTCTTCTATTGGCTGGTTATTCCTTGAGCTGATTCCATTGGAGTGAGTGCCTTTGCTCCTGTTCCGAGGAATAATCAACCCCTGTGAACGAATTGGCAGCGTGTTTATTAATTTATATTTATTTAATATTAGGAAGCAAAGAAACAAGAACAACTGTGCCACAATTTTGAAGTAGTTTTGGGTCTAAAAACGAGTCAGTGCGATTAATTCGGACTCTTTAGTCTTCTCGAGTTCTAGACGAGATCCGATGGCAGTGATGCATTGAGTATAGACTTTTTTTTTTGGCACGGTTCCCATTTCGAATTGTTTCCCCCCGTTTTCTGTCATCCCAATGGAGGACCTTGTTTTTGAGACGCCTCTTCGGTCAATGGTGTTGTTTAGTCATCCAATTAGAAACTTTCTAGAGGTGTAGAGAATCGGGGAGTTGACGCAAAAATAGAATCGAAGGCAGAATGAATACCAACGGAACCAAAATAATCAGAGGGATTTCGACCTTGTGATCGTCAAGCTGAACGTTTCATTGCCAATACTTGGTGTTGATGTGCACATTCACTAGCTCAATCTTACTGGTAATGAAGGAAACAAAACGCCATTGACCCCAGTAATTATTTAATGTACTAATTGCTAAATTGGCGATCGATGTCTTTGGTGGCTGATTGTTCATCATCCCCTTGCTTGATTAGGACACCAGTTGAATAGAATATGTTATCCTTTATGGTGATAATTATATGCAATATTCATTGAATTGGAACCAAATGATGTGTAGGTAAATGTTGATGAGGTAATGACTTAGGAATTTCCGTATTCTTATTTTTATTCGATGTATAGATAAGCTATCAAGAGCATCACTTACACGATCGATCTTCATCGCTGAACATATTTACGGAATTTAGGATTTCTACCGTCGGCTGGCGGTGATAATTACAGGAATCGAGGAAGCTTTATGCATATTTATACGATTCTTATCTCGCACAGGTTGGTTGGACGCCTACATACGCCCAGTAGCGGTCCGTCTGTCCTAATAAAGTTGAAACTGGGGTTTTCAAGTTCATCAAGCTCTTTAGAAGGCCGTCCTTGTTGATAGGGTTTTAAAACCGCTTTGGTAATTGGTGCAGGTTATTTTTAAAGAAATGCGGAACATGAGGAAGATGTGAAGCGAGAATTTACGTTGCCTCGTTGAATTTAAACGAGGGATGGGACGAATTTTGAATCGTTCGACTGCTCCGTGATTTTTCCCCATGACCTACTTTTTTCTCGAAAATTTTGGTTTTTGTTTGGTTATTCTTTCAATCTCTCCGGTTCGGCCCAAATTTTTTTTCTGGACGCTTCAAGGTGTCTAGATCAAAATTAGCAAATGTCCGTACGCCGTCCACGCCGACTTTGGTAGAAGAAAATTTTCTAAAATTCTGAAATTTTGATCAGGGACCCAATTTCTGGCTTTGATTGATCCTTGAAACTTTTTAGCCCGATCGGACCAAATTTGGGTGGTGTAGGGGTCAAATTGTGTATTTCAAAAAATGGATTTTCGAGATTTTTGGAATCAAGACGTGTGGGGTATCATTTTCCACTAAATTTTGGACGCTGATACCAATGAGATGGGTCCTGGGACGATTGGCGTCCACCCGAAGAGAATATGGGTCAAAATGTGTATCCATCTACCTATATTGTATATGCGTTATCAAGATTTCTGGTACCTAGGCATGTGGGGTATCATTTTCCACTAAATTTTGGACGCTGAATCGATTAGAATGAGTCCTAGACACTCCATTCTCGTTGTTTTCGTCATACTCTTGCTCAAAAAAATGTAAGCATACATTGTGGATCACATTTTTTTGGTGCCAATCGGAGAGGATAACCCACCCGTGGTGTGATTTCTTTTATTATTAATGGAATAACCCACCAAAATCGAGTGTGTAAATACGTTTTCGTGCCGTCAGCAAGTTGTTCAATATCTTCAGGCTTCAATATCGGCAGGATTGCTCTCAGCTCGGCTACAGCCATTTGTCCTCACATCTTGCTGAGCTCATCATCGCACCCTTGGGGACATAAATGACGGAAAAACCACCATATCGAACCTCCATTGTTCATGGCAACCCAATATGAGTTCACCCCCTCCCCCCACGCTTGCTGAAGGGAACAAGTGGTTTTTCATCGTGGTTATTCATTCTCAAGGGTGATTCAGTTACAATGAAGGACCCTTTTCGTCCGAGGGTTTTTAATGCCGAGCGGGGATTAGCCCCCATTGTTTACAAGTATCCTAGGGTGAACAGTTTTTCGGACAATACTCGCGACAGATGACCCACTCCCAAGTGACCGAGGCCATCTGTCAACCTTGCAAGGCCTTCCGACACCCCTCCCACGTTCATTCAATTTTTTTTTTTTTTTTTTTTTTTTTTTTTTTTTATCTTGGGTAATATTATTTTTTACCGCGCTCCACTCATAAGCCATCAAGACGAGCTCGTGATTATCATGTTCCTCGTCCCACTTCAACCTAAAAATACCTTCCCACCTTCTCTCGGTTATGTTATTATTTTCGTGGCGTTCTTTCTTGGTGATCTGGCACGAGTCCCAGTTATAGACATACTCCCTTGTTGCTTATGGCCTTCATAAATCTCATCGGTTCCAAGTATACGGCTTTTTCAACTTTCTTCGGTCAGAAGATTTCCTTCATACACATTCAAGCTTGTTGCCATTCTCAAGGCATACAAGCAATATTGACGGCGATTTGGCTGTCTTGGTTCTGCAATCTCATTTACAAGTGGCATTGTTTGTTTTTGGTTGGGATTTTCATGCAAAATGTCGATTTTTCCGATTCGGCCCAAAAATTTGTTCTGGACGTTTCAAGGTGTCTACATCAAAATAGTCAAATGTCCGTCCGCCGTCCGCGCCGTTTTTAGTAGTAGAAAATTTTCTAAAAATCTGAAATTTGGGTCATGGGTCCTTTCTTGGCTCTAGTTGGTCCTCGAAACATTTCAGCCCGATCGGACCAAATTTGGGCGGGTTAGGGGTCAAAATAGGGTGTTTGAGTAGGGTTTTTGAGAAATGTATTTTCGAGATTTTCGGCGATCTAAGCGCGTGAGGCATCATTTTCCACTAAATTTTGGACGCTGAATCCAATGAAATGGGTCCCACAACGATTGGCACCCACTGGAAGAAGTTATCGGTCAAATTGGGTATATATTACCCATATTAAATATTTGTTTTCGAGATCTCTGTAACCTAGAGGTGTGGGGTATCATTTTCCACTAAATTTTGGACCCTGAATAGTTTAGAATAGGTCCGAGACCCGCCACACCAGCTGTATCCCCCATTTCCCCCATCGTAAAGAAATGGGTCTCCATGCGACTGATCCGAGGAATAACCATCCCCTGTGTATGAATTTGCAGCGTTTTTTGCCTCTAAATTTGTCACTTAGCGTTTCATGATTTCTAAATCAAAGGACTAATATGCCCATCCGCTGTCCTCACCATTTTTGCTAGTATAAAAATTTGTAAAAATTTGTCGGTCAAGGCTTCTTTTTAACTCTAGAGTAAACATTTGTCTTTTGAAGAATGGATTTTCTACATTTTGGCAATCTAGGGGTATCATTTTCTGCTAAATTTTGGACGTCTAATCTATTGTGATCCTTGACCAATTGATGCCTACTGAAGATGGGATACCTACCCGCTTGAGGGGATGATTCCTGGACCACCTTTACTAATCTAATGAATTATACACCATCGTGGAAGAATTACCAGCGTTATTCAATGTTATTAGGTAGTTCTTCATTGAGTGCAGTAGTTGCAAATCACTCAGTTCAGCTTGTGCATGGCTCGCAGTACCTTTTCATCCTACCACCCTGAGACCTACTCTTTTTACGTTGAATCAGGCGTTTTGAATAACTTCGCGTATTTTTGGAATTAATGAGCTTAGCGACATTCTATGCCTTGTTTGAGAGCAGGTCTCACAATGAAGCCAATAAGTCATCAAACGACCCTGTACAACAAGTAATGAGGGCAATACATCCCCAAACAACACGCAGGGCGTCCCTGGACGTCTTCTGCAGGGCAGGATGAATGTGTAGGGCTTCTCCTGTGTTAAGCATTTATTATGGGGACAAAATCAATCCAAAGCATCGAATTTCACTTGATGTTTCTGGAGTTCTGAGTGAAGACGATGTGATTTTCATCGTCAGCCATATCCGATTCGCCAGCTCAATCACCCAAAATAAGCTACTCTCACATTGTAGGATTCCCCAAGTTGCATACGGAATCTCTCGTCGGTCTCAATGGGAACAAAATTGAATCGCAATGTCTGAAAGGAGCCGTTAACGTGAGACATTTTCAAGTCTGGGTTTTGGGATGCGGTTTCGACTCGTCAATTGAAGGGCGCCCTGGGGGCTTTTGGGGTAATCGCGGCCAGGAGGCATTACTCATTGGCTATGGTATCGAAAAGAGACTCGAGAGAGAAAAACCAAGATCAGAAATACACTCGAAGGGGGAAAAAAACCTTCGGACGAAAAATCTCGCCTATTTTTGCTCAGACGAAAGCGCCTCGAAGGAGATGATTTCAACCGAAAGTGATTTATCCATTTATCCATGTCACTTGAGCATGGTTGTGCATTGTGCGGAGTGCGCAAATATAATAATTGAGATACTTGCAAAATATGAAGATCCAATAAATAATGTTTGTTGTCTCCAATTTTAGAGGGGGGGGGGGGGGCAACTCGTGGGAATCACACCCTGTATAATAGCTTCGTATCGTGTATAACGATATCTTACTTTTAACGATCATTTTTGGTTGGTTATTCCTTGAATTATCCACCAATTATCCAGTTTTCTTGAAAAAATACCAATCCCTCAAATCCAAAAAAAAAAAAAAAAAAAAAACTGGACGTTTCTAGGTGTCATGATTAGAATTGGCAAATATCCGTCCGCCGTACGCCGTCCGCGCCAATTTTGGTAGTAGAAAATGTTTCTAAAAATCTAAAATTTTGGCCAGGGACCCATTTTTGGCCTTAGTTGTTCCTCGGAAACTTTTCGACCCGATCGGACCAAATTTGGGCGGAGTAGGGGTCAAAATGTGTTTTTTGAAAAATGTATTTTCGAGATTTTTGGCGATCAAGGCGTGTGGGGTATCATTTTCGACTAAATTTTGGACGCTGATTCCACTAAAATGGGTCCTGGGACGATTGGCGCCCATCCAAAGAGGTCATGGGTCAAAATGGGTATCTATCTACCCATTTTGAAAATGGATTTTCGAGATTTCTGGTACCTAGGCGTGTGGGGTATCATTTTCCACTAACTTTTGGACGCTGATACCAATGTGACGGGTCCCGGAACGATTGGTGCCCTCTGGATGACGTTTTGAGTCAAATTGGGTATCCAACCACCTATTTCGAAAGTGGATTTTCGAGATTTCTGGTACTTATGCGTGTGGGGTATCATTTTTGATTATATTTTGGGCGCCTAATCGATTCAAATAAGTCTGCTTAACCTGCTTAGCTCCATAACCAACCCCGTTTTTATTTTTAAAAATAATGTACATTTTATGTGTGCTGCTTGTGACTTTCCGTGATTTGATGTTCTCTCCCAGTTAGCAACCCTTACTCGATTTTCACATTTCGACGACTCTTAAACTGTAGTAATGCCGTTATCGTGAGTTGACGTGTGAATTCCTATCCCTAGGACTATTTGAACGTGGGATGGCAGAAACATTTTCCAGAACCATCAAGAATCTCTTACGTTTGACAAAACCCATAAAATCCCCCACTGAAGCTATAAATCCACACCTGAAAGGTTCGTTTTTCTTCTGGTCATCACAATCAGTTTGTCGTAACAGTTTCCCCTGCATTTAACTTCACTTAAACTTGGGGCGAACTGAGTGCCGCTGAGCTTAGAGGCCGTAAACTTTGTGGAACTTCGTTAGAAAGAAGATTCCAGTTTGGTAGAAGCGAAGTACGTTTTGCTGTAATTGTCCTATTTCTCGGTAAAATCACACTTTTTTACTACTGGTAGTTTAGAAGTTGTCAAACTGAACAAAAAACAGTTGTAAAATCTCATCTATTCAATTGTAAAGTGCAACTATGCGTTTTTCGTCAGTCATGGCTTCCGTTCGACTTCCTTCGGTCAATATGGGTTCTTCTTTCGCTATAAGTAAAATGTATAGACCGGTTCGACCTCGACGAAAACTCCCATAATTCACTTTCCGATCCGTTCAGCTTCCGAACCGCGTCGAATTCAGAAGGCTAGTGACACTTCACTCTTCATAGGAGACCATAGAAGAGAACTGGATGCTCTTCACAAGACAAATGCGGATCGTACCGGAACGCACCCTTCGGCAATTTCACGAAACGATCCCACAATGTCGGTTCTTTACCTGCCCTGTCTCCGTATATTTCCACCTATGCAATTAAACATTTTAACAAGGCCAGTAAAATGCCTCCTAAGACCCATATTCCGCCTCAACTTGTTATTATTTTCGACGTTTCCCTCAATTATGCGTTCTGAAATTTTTTTTTTCCTTGAGGCATTCGATGTTATTTTTTTTCAAAAAAATGAGACAATTAAAAAATGTATACCCCCGACGCCCTGTAATTACGAGTATTTATACGATCAGTTCTCCGAAAGTAATGAAAGGTTTTCTTTATCTGAGAAGTTGAAACCGTACGCTCCATTATGTTACATCGAAATCAAAACCGAAATTACGTGAATCGATTTTGGTTGGTTATTTCTTGAATCATGCAAAAAGTCATTCTCCACAATTCGGCCCAAAAATTTTTTTTGGACGTTTCAAGGTGTTTAGATCAAAATTAGCAAATGTCTGTCCGCCGTCCACGCCGATTTGGGTAGTAGACAATTTTCTAAAAATCTGAAATTTGGGTCAGGGGTTCGTTCCTGGAGCTAGTTGGTCCTCGAAACTTTTCAGCCCGATCGGATCAAATTTGGGCGGGGTAGGGCTCAAAATGTGCTTTTGAGAAGTGTATTTTCGAGATTTTTAGCGTTCTAGGCGTGTGGGGTATCATTTTCCACTATATTTTGGGCGCTGAACCGATTCAAATAAGTCTCCATGCTGCTTGTCTGAGGAACGCTGAATCCAATAATATGGGTCCCGAAACGATTAGCGCTCTCTGGATGATGTTATGGGTCCAGAATGGGTACCTATATGTACCCATTTCGAATAGATTTTTTCGAGATTTCTGGTACCTAGGCGTGTGGGGTATCATTCTCTTCTAAATTTGACGCTGAATCGATCAGAATGGGTCCGGGACCCACCAAACCATCTGGTTCCCCCATTTTCCCCATGTAGAAGAAATGAGTCTCCATGCGCCTGGTCCGAGGTTTCGATTTAGACACCTTGAATCGTCCAGAAGAAAATTTTGGGCCGAATTTGACTTTTTGCATGAATACATACGTTGGTTATTCAAGGAATAGCCAACCAAAAATTGAACCGATGTAAAATTTATGAAAAAAAGTTCTGAGTTCTTGCATTTGGAAGCGGAAATAATCTCTTTCGCCAGGGCAATTAATTATGGACAAAGCCCGAAAACAGGTCCCCAACCTGTTCTCTGTTTGCAAGGGTCCCACCAAAATCCTTATTCAAAGTCGGGATCGTATAAACGCGACTCGTTTCGTCGATCACGCGAATCAGGTCTTTTCACTGGGCGTCTGTCCAGGCGTGCGTTGCCTGGGAACCGTAACGGTGCTCCCTCAGGTCCCAACCGGTCCTGCCTCATTCATACACGACCATCTATCAATTAGGAGGCGGTCCAAACCATTTTCCCACACTTCCCAAAAGCAATCCAGTTCTATTTTTCGAGAAAAAAAAGTGGTTTTAAAAGAAGAAAAAAAAATTATAATATTTTCGTTGTTTTGCAGGGCACTTTCTCCCTGATAGTGGAAGCATGGCACGACACCAACGGAACGTCGAGGCTGTCAGGTGAGCGAATATACGTTAATTTTATATTTTATCATACCGTGATCATCATTTTGGGTTGATCATCCCTATGGTCAACCTCTCTGATTGGCCTCAAATTTGACCGCACACGTTTCATGATGTCAAGATCAAAATAGACTCCGTCTGTATTTGGTGGTAGAACATTTTGTAAAAATTTCAAATTTCGGTCAGAAATCTCTTTCTACTCTAGTTGGTCTTCGAAACATTTTAGCCTGATCAAATCAAATTTGGGAAGCCTCAAGCGTATACATATATTTATTGAAAACCCATTTTCTGATCAAACCTGATCAAAATGAGAAAATGTCCGTTCGCCGTACGCCGTCCACACCGTTTTTGGTAGTAAAAAAGTTTCTACAAATCTTAAATTTGGGTCAGGGACCCGTTTTAAGCTTTAGTTATTCTTCAAAACAGCTCGATCGAAACAAATTTGGGTGGGGGTCAATATGTGTATTTCAAAATGGATTTTTGAGACTGCAATCTAGGTGTGTGGGGTATCATTTTCCACTAAATTTTGGACGCTGAATCCAATGAAAAGGGTTCTAGAACGATTGGCACCCACTGGAAGAGGTTATGGGTCAAAATGGGTACGAATATGTGTTTTCCAGATTTCTGGTACCAAGGTGTGTGAGGTATCATTTTCCACTAAATTTCGTACGCTGAATCAATATGAAATCCAGAACATTCCACACTAACTATTCTTCCATACTTCTACTGCACGTAATAATCAACCATTGTGGATAAATTTGCACCATTTTCAACTGGGTCACGAGGTGGTAAGGCGATATTGTTACTCACCTAGTTTGGAAAATCTCTTCACACATTGGATAAGGAAAGTGTCCAAAAAACCTCGTTTATTTCTTCACGGACGCTTTTTTTTCTCCTCCTTCGCCCACTTTCATATTCGTCCGTCAACCTTTTCACCGTAGCCTGAGAGCCTTTTATTGGGCGATCCGTTCCGATGAGGTTCGATGCTATGAGCTGACACTTTCTGTCGGCATTTTGCTATACGAGGTCTATTCTTACGAGGCACCTTTTTGGTTAGTGAACTCTCAAAGAGTTTTCAATTCGGTGGATTTTATTTCGATAGCAATTTGGATTACCGAGATGAAATCGGAATCGTCGGACACACAAGACACCCATTACACAAGTGGATTACCCTCTGATCAATTCTGGGAAAGATAAACACACCACTACTAGATATGGTGGCTGATGTCATGCCTAGAACTCCCTCCAAACCCCACCAATATAAGTCGTTAATGACTTCTGCGGGGCGAAGGGTCATACAGTGCTGTTCCAGTGACCTGATCTGGTACACTGATGAGTCCAGAATGGTAACAGGGACAGGTGCTGAGGTGTATGGAGCCAAACCTAGGTGGCAATACTCTACACCACTAGGGAAATACACCTCCGTTTTCCAGGCAGAAATTCTGGAAATCAATGCATGTGCCCTAGAGAGTCTGAGGAGAGGGGTCTCTCCGACAGCCAGGCGTCGATTAAAGCACTCACAGCACCCAACATCTCATCATAGGTGGTGAAGGACTGTGAACAGACTCTCTGTGCTGTAGCAGCGTGCAATACAGTGTCCCTTAAGTGGGTGCGGGGCACAGGGGAATTGAGGGCAACGAAAAAGCCAATGAGCTGGCCAAGAAGGGCTCCAAAACCCACTTTGTGGACCCAGAGCCGGCTGTAGGTTTGCCCAAAAGCTCCTTCAAAGCTGCCATCAAGGAGTGGACGTACAAGAAACACACCGACAGATGGCGGAATATTGAAGGGCATGTCCACAGTAAGCGTATGGTGGCCAAACCTCAACCATCACTCACCAAGGACCTACTCAGACGCGGCGACCTGAGAGCGATAGTTAGCTTACTAACCGGCTTCGCTTCTCTGCGTTTTCATCTGAACCAACCAACAACTTTATGCAGATTCCGTGACGAAGCAGATGAAACTGCAACTCACATAATCTTTGAGTGCCCAGCACTCACATCCCGCAGATAGGACACAAAGCCCAATGAGAACCGTACCCTGCAATAAGTTAGTCCACAACCTAACAACCCTCATCAGGGGACTAGGGCTGTTTGTGGACTAATGAATGAGACACCTAGAGAAGCACAACAAGCCTTGTGGCCCCCCATAACCCCTCCTCTAGGTGCCTTTTTACCATTTACCCTCTGATCAAATCTCTGTGGGCAAAACTGGAGGTAATGATGGACGGATCCAAAGAAGCAAGTAGCACTTTGGACTTAGCACAGAACTGAGGACTCATCCAAGATGTTTCATACGATTCAGGCAGACGATGGGAGCTCTCCGACGCCTCGTTTTGATTGTATATAATGCTTGGGAAAAAAGGGGATTTTATTGGTAGGAGAGATCCCAAAGAGGTAATTGGTAGAGCACGGAGTCGAGTCCATGACCGCTTGAATACAAATGTACTACCCTCGTACAAGATGACTATCGCACCCATTGGAGCTTCCTCGGGTATTCCGCCCTCGAACCTGATTTGTATTCGGCGAGGACCTCCTTTGTATCTCTTGGGAACAGATTCGGTGGGTCACACGTGGGAACTACACCCCTCACAACCCTTCATGCTCTTCAGTCTTTTTTGACAAGGGGTATTTATTTGCTAATTGGTTTCCTCCACAGCCTTGGGCCCAGACAGTGTTTTAAGCACGTTGTTGCCCATTGTATCGACTGTTTTCGACAACTTTCATGATCAGACTCCTCCGCATCCTGTTGGGTCTGTGCCTTCTATATTCATGACTAAGGTGGCCATCCTTGTCCAATCCAACCTGTTGCGCTGTCTGAGGCGATATCGAGAATGATTTCCTCATTTCCATCCATGATTTCGGTATCATTTAATAACAATACCTATTCCAATTCGTCACACATTCAAAAATATCGCATTTGAGATCGATTTACTCACAATGACGCTCAAAACCAGCGTTCAACTAAGGAATGAGGCGAACTACATGAGTTCAATGCCCCTTGTGGGAAGTAAATGGGGAAAAAATGGGGGTAAAAAAAAATTGTTCTTGAATCTTCATTGTTTTGGTGGGTCATTCCTGGAATAATCTGTTAATAATCTGTTTTCATGCAAAAAGTAAAAAAAAAAAAAAAAAAAAATTCTGGACGTTTTAAAGTGTCTAAATCAAAATTAGCCAATTTCCGTCCGCCGTCCACGCCGATTTGGGTAGTAGAAAATTTTCTAAAAATCTGAAATTTGGGTCAGGGGTCCGTTCCCGGCTCTAGTTAATCCTCGAAACTTTTCAATCCGATCGGACCAAATTTGGGCGGAGTAGGGGTCAAAATGTGTATTTCGAAAAATGGATTTTTGAGATTTTTGCAATCTAGGCGAGTGGGGTATCATTTCCTACTAAATTTTGCACACTGAGTCCAATGAAAAGGGTCCCAGAATGATTGGCAGCCACTGGAAGAGGTTATGGGTCAAAATGGGTATTTATTACCCATTTTGAGTGTGTGTTTTCGAGATTTTTGGTGCCTAGGCGTGTGTGGTATCATTTTCCACTAAATTTTGGACCCTGAATCGATTGGAATGGGTCCGGGACCCGCCACACTCACTGTTTCTCCCATTTTTCCCATGTTGATGAATTGAGTCTCCATACTCCTGGTCCGAGGTAAGAATTTGCAGCGTTTTTTGAAAGGACCTCAAATATCATATTTGCAAACCCCATGGGCGGGATAGGGCGAGGATCTTCAACCGAAAATGATCATCTCCTTTTGGTGCGTCCTTGTATCAAAGCTTATACGACGCTTGGTCATGATTATTAACAAAACCTGTAAGAGAAAAAAAAGCGATTTCCTCCTTGTAACGAACTCAAGGTACCTTAATTGAGCCGCTGTTAAATGGGTGATTTTTCCGTCCGGCCTCTGAGATTTCATGATCTTTCCCATCGATAACCACTCCAATCATCTTCGGATCATCTCCTCCAAGTTTTTCCGCTGATGAAAGGCACCACGACTTGAAGCAACGTCCACTTGATGCGATCCCCTAGGCGCCAATTAACTTGAAAATTCATTTCGGGTTCTTTGGAAGCGTCGCGAGGGACTTATTGTTGCTATTAATAACAATAATCCTTCCCACGTCTGAGCATGACGGCTGATTTTCTATTTCGAGGTGGTTAATTGAGACAGTAAATCTTCTGGCTTCTATTCTTTCCTCCACCGTTAATTTATCAAACAAATTTAAGATCCAATTGAAGTAGACGAGCAAAAACTATACATAGTTCGCCCAGACGACGGACAAATTGTAATAATCTTATTTTGAAACTAATTCAAAATTGAATTTTTCGAATCTGTAATCTCTTTGTTATGTAATAAAACAAGACTTTATTGAAGGCAAATACAAAACATCGTTAGCTAAACTGAACAATCACCCTTTGCTCTCGCTATTTGAGACTTCCATAATTCATATCGATTATTATTGTTCGATTAGGTATCCACTAAGTAATCAGAGATGAGTAATACAACAGCCTATTTTATAACTGAAATTCAAATACATTATGCGAAATTCAGCTGTTCAATGAATTCTAATAATAAGAGCGGACATTTTGAAAAATGTAGGTATTTTTGAGTTTTTGGAACATGCGTAGGCTTGGGAAAATGAGTTTTATAATCGATTTCGATGCAAAAACGATTTTCGTTGATTCGATTTTTGTTCTTATTACATCGAAGACGCGATGTTTTGCCTCAACTATTGATCAACTATGTAAAATATTGTAGATTAAACCAATTTATGGTGGTTTATATAAATGAGGTTGATTATATTGAAGGATACTTGAGTCTTAATGGCTGTTGTGATTTAAAATCGATCATTAGGTGCATCAATAGTGTTTTGATTGTGTATGGTACACACAATCTACATCTCTATTCATACATTTTTCACTGCTTCACCGGCTGAAATTGTATGAACAACGTTAATATCACTCACCGGTATTTCTTTGATGAGCTCCTCCTGAGACAACTTGTATTTGCATGTGACGTGAAGCCCGTGTTTCCTCAACAGTTGAACGCAGGTGTCGTCGACGGCGTCGCTGATGAGAACTTTGTTCAGTTGTATCGACATATTCGACGACTGGTTTGACTCGTTATCTTTCGTCGCTGTAAGAAAGGGATAAGATTTACCGTGGAGCGTTGACGCTGATGTGAATCAAGGGAGTTGAGCGAGTTGTCGTCAGATGATTATCTGGTCCTGCCCCACTCTCCTCCTTGTTTTCCATCCTCGGTTCGAGTGTAATTATCAATTGACGTCGACCAGTCGCCTCACGTTTGCCGAATTGATCGGAGAGATCGATGTTCTAACGAAAATCAAATTAAAGATTCGCTCCAAACTGAAGCCCTTTTGTTTGCTCCCTAAATGTATTTTAACTGAGTAAAAAGTTAAAAAAAAACCCTGCAAATTATTACACACGGGTTGGTTTATTCCTCGAATGGAGGAAACAGTGGGTGTGGCGGGTCCCAATCCATGCCAATCGATTCAGGTGTCCAAAATTTAGTGGATATGATACCCCACACGCCTAGGCACCAGAAATCCTGACACATACAAATGGGTGGATACATACCCATTTTGACCCATAACTTCTTCCGGTGGGTGCCAATTGTTCTGGGACACCACAACATTGATTCAGGCCAAAATTTAGTGAAAAATGATACCCCACCGCCTAGGCACCAAAATCCCGAAAACACACATTTCAAAATGGGTAATAAATACCCAATTTGACCCATAACTTCTCCAGTGGTGCCAATCGTTCTGGACCCATTTCATTGATTCAGCGTCCAAAATTTGTGGAAAATGATTCCCCCTCAAGCCTAGATTGCCAAAATCAAAAATCCATTTTTCAAAATGCACATTCTGATCCCTACCCCGCCCCAAACACCATATTCAAAATGGGTAATAAATACCCATTTGACCCATTACTCTTCAAGTGGGTGCCATTGTTCTGGGACCATTTTATTGGATCAGCTGTCCAATTTAGGGGAAAATGATACCCTACTCGCCTAAATCACCCAAAATCTCGAAAATCCATTTTTCAAACAACCCCTACCCCTCCAAATTTGGTCCGATCGGCTGAAAGTTTCGAGGACCATCTCGGCGGAACAGACCCCTGACCCAAATTTCAGATTTTGAAAATTTTCTACTACCAAAAACGGCGCGGACAAGGGCTGGTACGGCCATGGCAACTTCAGCGCCAAGCTCAATTATTCCCGAAGAAGAGACATTCCATCCTGCCCACATGGTGCTCTACAAGAGACTGCAGAGCACATCATCAGGAACTGCCCCCTGCCACATGTAGCCAGAGCCAACCTCCAGAGCTGGGCTGACACACAGGTGAACTCGCTGGCATGGTTGACTCCCACCAGAAATTCAGGGCATTCAAAAAGTTCGCGTTGGCCTGGTATGCGCTAAGAGCGAGGGAGTTGACGTGGTCAGGTAGAGCGAGGAATTTTTAATTGAAAACATTCTTCTTTTTAACATAGGTTTACCATTAGGAAGGCCTTTTTTTAGAAGGGAGAGGAGGAAATTTATACCAGTACTCTCCTCTCCCCATTGTGCAAGTTTATATTTATTTGAAAGCGTGTAATATGTGTGGATGAATGCTTAGAGGTAGGAAATGTGATAATAGGACTAGTCTATGTATGTGTCGCTGGTTGGGGGACCCTGCCAGTCTTCGGGGACAGCAGACTGTTAGGTTTTTTATTCAAATTCTGTCTTTTAATTTTGTGTCTCTACACATGGGTTTCAATTGACTTTTAAATTTATTTCCAGGGCTGTCGGCTCTCCTGGGCTAGCAACACCCTACAGAACGGGACTCAGGAGAGCCACTTTAGGAAGGTGGCTCGGCAGGCTGGCATGGATTTTCCCCCTCCCTACCGGCTGGTGCTGGGTGTGATCAGGTTGGTCTACGATTATTGTTGCCGGAGGGAGGAAAAACAAGTTCTCTCTTCCCACTAGGTCTCTAAGTAGTGATACAGCTTCGTTGATATTTCGTGTTAGGCTAGTTAACGTTAAATTTGGTTTTTATCCAGGTACGGAAGGAATATTGAGTACTCGCCCTACCTAAAACTAGCAAGAACTCCTTTGCAGGACTGTGGAGACCACATGAGTGGGTGAAGAAAATGCCAGTGCGAGGACACAGTGGGGTCTCCCACGGCGTCGGAAACAGTCTAGCGTAGGTACAACAGGACGGCGTACGGCGGACGGACATTGACCTTTTTTGATCCGACACCATGAAACGTCCAGAAAAAAATTTGAGCCGAATCGGAGAGGTTGACCATTTGCATGAAAACATAGGTTGATTATTCAAGGAATACCAACCAAAATGGACACCGTTTACTCTCCCAGAGTATGTACTTGATGTTTTCTTTACTGAAATCAGTTTGGCGTTCTGGATGCTTCATTTGAATTTTTCTTCTGAGTTTTCACGACTTTCAATGTTATTAAGTTATCATGGCTTTATCAGAGGACGATCTACCTCTACGAATCTGGCCGAATTTCCAGAGTTTGTCCTCAAAACTGCTTCGAGGTGGGCCTCCAGGTGGACGTCATCACCACTGATTTTGCCAAAGCGTTCGACAAGATGTCACACAAGCATCTCTTAGCCGTTCTGGAGTCTCTGGGAGTTTTTGGATCATTCCACGAATGGCTTGCAAGCTACTTCAGTGATCGACGTCAGCAGTTCGGGTACTGGGTGTTCTATCCCGTCCATACCCTGCTTCTTCTGGGGTACCGCAGGGGTCCAACACGGTCCCGTGTTATTCCTGCCATCATAAACAGTGTTCAGTCACTATTCCGTGAGGTGCCTCATGTTTGCCGACGACTTGAAGATATTCTGCCGTTGTCGTCTCTCGAGGACTGCCAAGGGCTTCAAGCCTCTCTCTGCAACCTCGCTGCCTGGTGCTCCCGAACAGCCTTGCTTTGAACCCTTCGGAGTGCTCTGCATTGACGCTTACCAGAGGCGTTACTCAATTTGCCCCCCCTATGGGGTGATCTTGGCGCGCCCTGATGTTATTTGCGATCTCGGGTGTCGACTGACCCATCCTTGTCGTTTCTGCCCTCACGTGGCGCCATAGTGGGTCGTGCACTGCGGGCCCTTGGCCGACTGAAGAGGGCCACCCGAGCTTCACTGACCCACAATCTTCAGGAGGCATCTCTGCAGAATTGGGGTGCGCAATAGTACCCCCTGACTGCAGATTCT
>CM034005.1:2719624-2763465 GCA_019603395.1 Cyrtorhinus lividipennis
CTGAGATTTCATGATCTTTCCCATCGATAACCACTCCAATCATCTTCGGATCATCTCCTCCAAGTTTTTCCGCTGATGAAAGGCACCACGACTTGAAGCAACGTCCACTTGATGCGATCCCCTAGGCGCCAATTAACTTGAAAATTCATTTCGGGTTCTTTGGAAGCGTCGCGAGGGACTTATTGTTGCTATTAATAACAATAATCCTTCCCACGTCTGAGCATGACGGCTGATTTTCTATTTCGAGGTGGTTAATTGAGACAGTAAATCTTCTGGCCGGTCAAAAGGTCCGTGGTATTGGTCCTTGAACTGAGAACGTGATGAGCATTAATTGTTTCGAGATTGTATCTCTTCGAATCTTGTGTCCTTATTGGGCTGAGGGGAGTGAGGTTTGAGACTGGATTCCAGCAGTCTTGTGCCATCATGAATGGGTGGTCTGCCATCTTTGGTGTCGGTGCTGAGCGGTGGGTTTACTTATGAAGTTACCGTTGATATCTTGGCTGATTCATGGCCCACAATCGTATCAATTCCCATATCGGACGTCAAAACTCAGTACAACGCCGCTACTTTCTGCTCAATTGGCAAGCCCTGCGTCCCATGCATGACTCGTGTCGTGTGCCAAATGGTGGGTCTTGGCCGTCATGTTGAAAGCTGACTATTATGTGGTCAAAGTCGTGATTGAGCCGCGTTGACACTTCGAACCAGGTAGCCGAGGAAATGGCAGGTTTTCGCCTGTCATTTTTCTCGAGCTTTTTGGTTATTCTCCTAATTGAGCACAAGTCTTTTCTAACCAAGAGGAGTATAAAATATCGACCTCCGAGACTTCTCCAAGCGAGGGTTCGGTTCGTTCGGAAATCGTGACGTACAGTCCACTCTCTCGAAGTCTTCCCACTAATCCCACTTCTTTTGCAGTCTTTGTTCTTTTCATCATGTCCTTGCCCAAGGACCCGCTTCGTACAGCAGTTTTAATGTCTTCTCGCCCAAGGATGCCTGAAGCTCCTCCTGAGAGGTCGCGAAGCTGTTAAATGCTCTCTCATTCCATCCCAAGGAGCAAGAAAGTGACTTTTTATTGTTTTTTGACCCGATCGGAATCCGGGCGCAGTTTGAAAGACTCGGGACTGAGAAGGGGCAAAACCTTGGTCGAGGATTCGTGGGAAAAAGACCGATAACTCGGCGTGCATACCTCCGTGCTTCTCTCACTGGGATCTTCACTAGTTCACTTCTATTACAACTTCGAGGAGTTCCCTGCTCCTCTCGTCCGATCTTTAATTTAACGTCCGTTTCGATACCCCTAGCTCAACCTCCAATCAATTCTAATTACCCCGTCCTGTGTATTTCACCGCCTCCACCCACTCGGCTTTCAAAAAATGTTTTTTCTTTTTTCTTCAGCACCACACGATCCTCTTTTTTCGCCGACGTACTTAGCGCCGAAAAGAAATCAGTCCTCTATTTTTACTCAGATCCAAAAAAAAGGTTCCCATGAGATTTTTTTTTTTTTTTTTTTTTTTTTTTTTCCTTTCATTGAACCATTGAGGCTCCTCAAGTCTCGTCGCCGATTGTAATTATCCACACTGCGACCTCCCCGCGAGCATTTTCGCATTTTTGGCTTCATGAGAAGTTCAGAGACTCCGAAGGGCGACGATTTGTCCTGCCATAATTTTTTTATTCAACTCGACTTTTTTTTTTCAAGTGGAAATCTCGTCTTGAGTTTCATTTCCCAGGGTGGGCAAACGCGTAATGTGAGGCAAATTTTTACGACTTCCACAATGTGAATACAATTTGAGAAGAACCGAGCAAAATCGACGCATATCAGAGAAACTACTTTGAAATTCGGAGTCCTGTGATTTGGATTTTAATTATTGATATCGCAGCTTTATCCGCTTTTGTCGTATTTATTGAAACGTTTCTGACAAAAAACATGTTAAATGCAAAGGGTTAAGAACAAAATTTCTAAAAACTAAATTTAAAAAAAGCAGCCAATTCTTCTCGTGACTGGCGCCATGAAGGCTCATCATACATGGGGAAACAGTGGGTTGGGGGTCCGGACCCATTCCAACGAATTTAAGGGTTAAAATATAAAGTGGCGAGGACGAGGAGACAGCGTCTCACATCGTCTTCAATTGTCCTGCCCTGGAACACAGGCGTTTCAGAACCTTCGGGACCACCCAGGACCACTGACCCACAATCCTTAGTGTTCCTCTACGGCACTCTGGTGAGACCCATCCTGGAGTACTGTTCCGTGGTCTGGTCCCCATTCTACGCTGTGCACAGGGATCAACTGGAGCGAGTCCAGCGGCGCTTCCTGCGTTACTTGGCCTATAAGGCTGGTGTCAGGATAGTCAACCACGATTACGAACGAGTGATGCATGAATATGGAATTCGGTATCTCGAGGACTGCCAAGGGCTTCAAGCCTCTCTCTGCAACCTCGCTGCCTGGTGCTCCCAGAACAGCCTTGCTTTGAACCCTTCGAAGTGCTCTGCAATGACGCTTACCAGAGGGCGTTCTTCATTTTGCCACCCATATGAAATGGGCGGGGTGATCTTGGCACGCCCAGATGTTATCTGCGATCTTGGGGTGTTGATTGACCCATCCTTGTCGTTCTGCCCTCACGTGGACGCCATAATGGGTCGTGCACTGCGGGCCTTTACGGGACCTGAACCATGCCTAGGAATCTCCCGCACCCTACTATCGGGGTGGGTGGCAAACTGGGTTCGCTCCCAGCACCACAAGCGCTGGGAGCGGACGCCGCGGCAAGAGCACGGTCATATTATGATGACTGGTCCTAACAAAGGTAGGGCCACGAGATGCCTAAACCTTAATAGAGCTTCCCTGAGACTCGCCGTTGGCTTATTTACAGGACACGGGGACTTCAGGAGGCATCTCTGCAGAATTGGGGTGCGCAATGGTACCCCTGACTGCAGATTCTGTGGCGAGGACGAGGAGACAGCGTCTCACATCGTCTTCAATTGTCCTGCCCTGGAACACAGGCGTTTCAGAACCTTCGGGACTTTGGACCGAGGGGACTTCCTCAACCAGGAGAACCTGGTCGGAGCTCTGCTGGACCTAGTCGGGAACACGGAGGCATCTCTGCAGAATCGGGGTGCGCAATAGTACCCCTGACTGCAGATTCTGTGGCGAGGACGAGGAGACAGCGTCTCACATCGTCTTCAATTGTCCTGCCCTGGAACACAGGCGTTTCAGAACCTTCGGGACCACCCAGGACCACTGACCCACAATCCTTAGTGTTCCTCTACGGCACTCTGGTGAGACCCATCCTGGAGTACTGTTCCGTGGTCTGGTCCCCATTCTACGCTGTGCACAGGGATCAACTGGAGCGAGTCCAGCGGCGCTTCCTGCGTTACTTGGCCTATAAGGCTGGTGTCAGGATAGTCAACCATGGTTACGAACCAGTGATGCGTGGATTTGGAATTCAGTCTCTTGAGGCGTCTGACATCACCTTCCTTCAACGGATTCTTCATGGACGTGTCTCCAGTCCAGCCCTGCTCTCTGGAGTCGGCATCTCGGTGCCAGCATACCCGACTCGTGCCCGCATGCTCTTTGGCGTCCCATTTGCGAGCCGGAACTACCTGCTTCGTCGCCCCCTGTCCCGGATCGCGAGGGAGGTAAATTTGTTCCTGGATGACAACCCCGACTTTGACTTTTTCACTGGTACTTCACGACAGCTCAAAGTTTTATTATCCAGCCCAGCCCACGGTTGGTTCCTCTACATTCAGGTTTCTATGTATAATAGTGAATAATGGACTAGTGCACGCATCAGATAATGTCAATAATGAATTTAAATAATCGTAGAAAATGTGACTGATGTAATTCCATAAATTGGCCGTAGCCGTGTTGTAAAAAAATTAATGAGCTATCAAAACTTACCGACGGCAGTACAATCGTTCATGTGGATAAGGGACGGACATTTTGCTTTTGGTTGGTTATTTCTTGAATAATCAAGAGATTCGAGATTTTCGGCAATCTAGGCTAGAGGAGTATTTTTTTCTACTAAATTTTGGATTATTTCGAATTGTTTATAATGTACTCCTGTTCTACAAATCAAAGCAATTATTTAAAAATAATGAATAACTTGAGACCAATAATATTTACTTGAAAAACACAAATTTTGTGACTAAAATACTAAAAAAAAAAAATTCTTATTTCTTGCTAAATTGGCTGGATTTAGACTACAATCGCTTTGTATCCCCAACCCACGACACTCCTCTATTTCACGATTCCTTTACGATTGCGTATTACGTAATTACGCCCTCTGGTCCCTCCTCATTTCCGCATATTGGCTCGTACGACTTATTGTCAACTTCATTTGCCTTCTTCCAGTCCGATTAACATCTTAACTTTACGCTTCGTTGATTCGACCAAGACCGTCTTTTTGAGGCGGATTTGATATTACGACGGAGTCATTCTGAATAAGGGCCGCCCATAACGGCCTATTATCACCACTGTTACCACTTAGCCTCTGTTGATAGCAAGGGAGTAGATTTAGGGGTACCGCAGATAGAGGAACAGAACATCCCAACAAGTATTGACAATGGATTTGATTAACTCTAGACTAGATATTAGACCGGGTGGGGTGTCCAACACACTACCAAAACTCTGTCATTTGTAGAATCTGTCATGTTTGTGTCCTTGGCGGCCATGTGTGAAAATACTGAATACAAGAATCGATATTTGAATGATATCGATTGTTATGACTCGATGTATTTCCTCAAAAGAGGCTCAGATCACTCTCTTCATTCTGCATTCATTTCCTACCAAAAGTGTATTGAATGATATTTTACTTTAATGTCTCTTTTTGTATCCGTTGTCTGAATTGATAATATGCATCAGGATGTCAGAAATAGAGTAAAATATCTTGGGTACTATAGCTTCATTTAGAAGGCTGTGGATAAGATCCGCACAGCCATTTTGTCCTATGTTTCTGGGAGTTGTATCCCAATGCCTTGCCGCTTACGCATCTTACATATTGCCTCTGTCTCTTCCTCTGATCAAGTGCCTACCTTGTGAACATTAAAACGTTTAATAAGAATTCTGAAGTGTTTTCTTCATCTTCTACCAAGGGTGAGTCGATAACAATAATAATAATGATTTCAAACTAAGTTTCTGAGCTATCGATCCAAGAAGCGCCTGTAGGCTAACGACTTTTGAATCAATACCATGTAATTACTCTTGAGTTCATTATCTACCCAAAACTCAACTTTTTACAGTTTCCCTCCAAGAGACCTCTCCGTTTGGTGCTACCACTGATATCCAGTCATCTCTTGCTGTTATTTGGGGCACTCCATGAAGACGTGGTGGGTCGTCTCTACCTGACCACATTCGCAGAGAGGGAATGTCTTCTAGTTAAACCCATGAAGCTTGTCTGCAAAGTCCCCGTGGCCTGTCAAAAATTGGGAGACAAAATAAACTGTAATCAAGGAGTGTGGGGTATCATTTTTCACTAAATTGTGAACCCTCAATCGATTGGAATGGGTCCAGGACCTGCCACACCCTGTTTCCATTTTCCCCATGTTGAAGAAATGAGTCTCCATGCGTCTGGTCCGAGGAATAACCAACCCGTGTGTAAGAATTCGCAGTGTCTTCGCCTTTTACTCCACCATGTCTCGTCCTGGTTTCCGTCTTGTCTCACCCTGGTCTCCATCTCGCCTCCGCCTTGATTCATCCTGGTCTCCGCCTTGTCTCATCCTGGTTTTGGTTGGTTATTCCTTCAATAATCAACCTATGTTTTTGCCTTTTACTCCACCTTGTCTCGTCCTTGTTTCCGCCCTGTCTCATCCTGTTCTCCGGATTTCATTCCACCTTGTCTCGTTCTGGTTTCCGCCATGTTTCATCCTGGTCTCCGCCTTGTCTCGGCCTGGTCTCCACCTCGCCCCACCTTGTCTACGATTTGTATCCACCATGCCTCCACCTTGTAGTGTTGTTTGTAGGTTGGAGCTTATCCACCTCTGCAACGTGTCCTTGTTTTTAATAATAATTCATTTTGTTTCAATGTACCTGTTTCTCATCCTTGGTATCCCTAATTCAAGCTCAGCAGTAAGTGTTGAACTTACATCCTGTATCCTCTCGCTAGGTCCATTCCCAATTCTCCGATAAAACCCGAATTTAATTATAGTTAATTTTAACAGATTTAAATTCGAGAGAGGCTTACAAGCCCACCCCCGCCTTTCAGCTTGAGGCCAGCCAGAGATGGAAGACCGCAAACCATGAGAAGAGGCAGATCAGTACATGTGCCGAGGCAGAGCTGAGGAATGTGCCTTTCAAAAACCCGGCACCTCCACGGGGTCCAACCTGGGACGCTAAATGCAGGCGAACACCGGAAGAGGGCGGGGCAGCATGTTGTTCGGAGGAAGCCATAGAGAACTCCGCCGTAGCCGGTCCCAAGCCCTGGTTGAGAAAGAAGGAGGGGCCGAATCCAAGGTGGAATAGCATATGCCGAAGGATGCATGGGCAAGGGAGTGCCTGGTCGTTAATATGCACTCTGGGAACCGGGCGACACCCAGTTTTAGTTTAGCCTTCCCCCGGCATCCCGGCTCTGCCGGGGTGACGTTTAGTACCCGCGCTTCTTGTCAAAACCTACAAACAGGGGACTCCGTGGGGGTGAGGGGGTGGTCACCGCAGGCAGGCTTCGCCGACTGGGCCTTTGTGTCTGGAAGGGGACCTCCAGGAGTGCCCCCGCCCTCTGCTCCTCCGGAGAACCCGGCGGTTCCTTGCCGTATCCGCCGGAGCCTCAGTGCTCCGAGGGATGTGACATGGAGACGGATAGGGAAGCAGGGTGCCCTAGTGATCCCAGCGCTCCGGAGCAGCCAGGGTCTGAGAGCCTTCGTGATCCCATAAACCTGTCTTCAATTGTCCTGCCCTGGAACACAGGCATTTAGAACCTTCGGGACTTGGGACCGAAGGGACATTCTCAACCAGGAGAACCTGGTCGGAGCTCTGCTGGATCTAGTCGGGAACACAAAGCTTTGGCCAAGATGAGCTCCAAGGGTTAGCACAACGGGCCACTAGGTCCAAGTGCGTGGGGTGGACACTGCAGTGGACGCCTCCTTTACCCCTGTGTAATTAATCTATCTATCTAATCTAAGCCATAGAGCCATGGAGCAGTGCTGCCCAATATGATCAAACGCTAATAACACAACCCCACAAAATAAAAAAAAGTCAAAGTCCATGAAAGCGACCTGTGGGGTTTTATGTTTTTTGGGTCGCTGATTTTGAATCTTTTGCCAGTTTTTTCAGATCAGATTGCTTTCAAGGTCATTTGAAGGTCAAATGGAGAAAATATAGCTAAAAAAATATTGCTTAAAAAATCTGAAAAAATTCAGACATAGGTTTTTTAGAACACTGAATCCAAATCCAATGGTCAGTTGACCTTCATGAGGTCAAGGTTAAGGTCATTTGAAGGTCAAACCAAAAAAATAACCTCAAAAAAAATTGTAAAAATTTATGTATGTGTTTCAAGGGTTGCTGAATCCAAATCCAGGGTTGGTTCAATCATGTCTGGTTATCTGAAGGTCATTTGAAGGTCGAATTTTAAGAATAGGCTTAAAAAATCTGAAAAAAGTCAGGCAAAAGTTTTTTAGACCGCTGATTCTAAATCCAGTGTCAGTTGGCCTTCACAAGTTCAAGGTCAAGGTCATTTGAAGGTCAAACCAACAAAATAACCTCAAAAAAATTGTAAAAATTTATGTATGTGTTTTGAGGGTTGCTGAATCCGAATCCAGGGTTGGTTTGATCATGTCTGGTTATCTGAAGGTCATATAGGGTCATTTGAAAGTCTAATTTTTATGATTTTTTTTAAAGGTTATTTTGAACTTCAAATGACCTTGACCTTATGAAGGTCAACCGACACCGGATTCAGCATTCTAAAAAACCTATGTCTGAATTTTTTCAGATTTTTTAAGCGATATTTTCTACATTTGACCTTCAAATGACCTTGAAAGCGATCTGATCTGAAAAAACTGGCAATCAATTCGAAATCAGCGACCCAAAAAACATAAAACCCCACAGGTCGCTTTCATGGACTTTGACTTTTTTTTTTGTGGGGTTGTGTAATCAGGGAAGACTGTCATGGGCCACACGGCCCCAGAAACAGTCTAGCGTGGGTACAACAGGACGGACGGATATTTGACTTCTTTGACCTAGACACCTTGAAATGCCCAAAAAAATGTTGGGCCGAATCGGAGAGATTGACTTTTTGCATGAAAACATAGGTTGATTATTCAAGGAATAACCAACCAAAATCTCTCGTCAAATTTCTTGCCATCACCGGCGGACATAGGGAGCACAAACGAAAAAAAAAACAACTCATTTTATAACTAGAATAATTTATTTTTTTTCCATCGGTAGAAAAAGGAGAGTGCATTGCTTGCATAGACTACATCATGGTGAGTCCCCTCTATGTACAAAATCAGGCAAACATCTGCCTTTACGTCAATTTTCCAGCCTCGTTTCACAATAACCTGAAGACAATTTACAATATATAATGATAATAAATTTATCATGCGGTGGAAATTTAACGTTTCACCTAACAATAAAACAAAACAAATTGTTGTAAAATGTTATAATAAGGTTGTTGACAATTTAAAAAATAATATTACTTATACAAAACGAGACCTTCCAATGACGTAATAAGGGACTGACCAATCGGTAATCACTTAAAAAACTGATTATCTTTTTGAGAAGTTTTTCACCTTTTTGAGAGCATGCGAGGGCGGAGGGAAAACAAAATCATGACGTCATAAGAGCCGACACGTTCAATGACGTGTAAATGACAATATTTTCGGCTTATTCAATTTTTTTTTTCAATTTCATTTTTCCATTTTCTCGCCCTCTGACAAAAAACTCAACACGCTTCCTTTTTCAAAAGGCAAAAAACTTTGAAAAACCAGTACCTTAGCCTCCGTTAATAAAATGTAATACAGTTAGAATTCTCGCCTGATTCGATTTCGTTTTTGTTGTTATTATCTTTAATTTTCATTATTTTATTTTATTTTTTATTTTTTTTGGAGGGGTTTTTTCGCTCAGTTGTTAACGACATTTTTTCGCTCTAATTAAAAAAAAAAGAAACGGTCGCGGTGTTTTTTTGTCTTTCTTAAATTTCATTACATTTCTTTTTTTTCCCTACGATTCAACAAAACAGATAATCCAGTTTTTTGTCCTCTAAATAGCTTTTCTTCATTATCATTTAAAGACAGATCAATTTTAAAAAAATTTGTACTCCAATTTTTTTTACCAACGGTTTTTTTTCTTGAAAAAAGTTCCTTTTCTTTCTTCTGATAAATAAATTATTATTTTTCTTTAAACTAGCCGATAATATTACTTTCCCGGAATAATTTTTTTTTCGTACAGAATAATTGAATCAATTTGTCATCTTATTTATAGAAAAAAGTAAAAAGGATTCAAAAAATAAAATGAAAATTTGTAAACAATGTGTTCTTACAGCACAAAAAAAAATTAAAATAGTGCTTAATTGAATTGAAAATAAAGAAAAAAAATCTTGATTTGCAATAACATAAGTAATTATTCTTGTTTTATTACTTGTAATTATTCTTATATTTTAATAAACTTCTTTTTTTCAATTATTTTCTTGGCTTAATACACAATACTCGTTTAATTACATATTATTTTCAGGTGTGAAAGGAGGGGGTGAGGGGAGGTATACAAAGACTGAAACCATAAGGACGTGGGGGACAAGGGTGGGGGTTAAAATGGCGGGCGACGGAGAGGGGGGCTTTTCAAACGAAGCGCGGTAAGAAAAAAAAATTAAATTAAATTAAAAAAGGAAAAATGCAACTGAGACGGTTTTTTCAGCGAATAACAGAAACAACGGTAGTTAAAATCTTGTAAAAACAAAACATTTAAAGGCGATCTCGTCCTCGCAAAATGACAAAAAATAAAATGATTTATGTTACCGCGTAGATTTGTCGCGGGTTGTGAAATGTGAAGAATTTTGTTGTTGTTTTTCGTGAGGAGTTGATCGCTTTTCAGTAACAATCAGTCTTATGGTTGTGGGTGCGTTCAATTTGGTGAGGTTGTTGGGATTAAGGAGGTTTGGTTGAGGTAAAAGGAACAACAATGACCCGTCTCGCGTTGATTAGTCAAAAAACATAAAGAAAAATAGTTATTTTAAATCAATTAAACGGTAAGCGCAGTTTGTATCGTGACGTCAGCGGCGGTGCTATCGCTGAGAACACGCCGTTCGGAGCGGGGCGAACTCCGTCGGAGCGGAGCGAACTCCGTCGGAACGGGTGGAACTGTGTAACGGTTCGCCCCAACGGTTCACGAACGTTCCCCCGCCTGACGACACCGTAACGTCGTTGCAACCGGAGTGCGGACGCCGACTCGGAATAGAATCCGCTTTCAAATGCCGAAACGAAAAAAATTTTTTTGCTCAAATTTTGATTTCATTCTTTTTAATCGTTTTTTTCGATTTAATAAGGCACTTGTTTATGGGAAAACTCCCCGGTCGAAACGTTCCAAACAAGTTTTTTTTTTTAAATTTAACTTAAGCGGAATTCCAAAGTCGACGTCGCAATAAAAAATATTCTTGTTTCAATTTTTTGTGTATCTATTAAAATCAGCTTCAAGCCCCCTTTTAGATCACCTTCCAAAAATAAATTCAACGTTTATTTGTTTGTACATTATATATGTATAGAAAACAAATTTAATAAAAAACCTATTCCCATTATTGAAACTGTATAGAAAAAACAAAATATATTAAAATTACGTACTTTTTAAAAATTGATTTTGGCTGCACTACAACTAACAGAGAAACCATTTTTTCAGTAGACGAGCAACAAAAGCAAAGTCTAAAATCTAGTATTTTCAAATAAGGAAATATAGATATTATATATTATGTATGTATATATTTTTTTCAACGAACGCGTCGGATAAACATTTTTGTCTCCTTCAAAACGGGGCCAATTGAAATTTTATTTATTTTATTTTTAACGAGCGGATGGGGGGTGTGGTTTTGTGAGGAAAAAATAAGGGTTGAAACTGTGTAAGAACGTTCTCCCCGTTCAAATTTGTTTCCCAGTTAAAAAAACCCTTAGAGTGAGAACATCAATCTAATTCTGAGTTGTTTTGAAAATTTGTTTTTCTTTCGTGAACGTTCCAAAAAAAAAAAAAAATTAATAAAAAATTCGGAAAAACGACAGTTTTTCAAACTAAGAACAAAAAAAATATCCTTTTAGGACATATTTTTGTATGAATATCGTCAATATAGTAAATTGTGAAGAAAAATGAGAGCAGTAAAATAAACGAGAAAAAAAAACGAGTTACAACACATTAATAGGAGACAAGGGAGTTTTGCCAACAGAAATAAAGAAATAAAAACCATATTTTACGTACACAGCAACAGTAATACACAACTATGAACATTATTAAGGAAAAACGATAGTTTTTTGAAGGCAAATACAGTTAAAGTAAATGGTTGCACAACGTCCACAAATCGCCTATTGATATTATTATGACTATTATTACTATTGTTATTATTTGCAAAATGATAAATTACATTGACGGAGAGGTGAAATACAATACAAAATAAAACTTCGAAATTGTAATGAATAAAACTCCCTTGCCTTTGTTTTTCAAGTTTAATAATAGTATATTTCAATCTATTAAGAAAAACAATTCGTTTAAAACAATATTGGTTAGGTTTGTATAATCATTTTGGGATATTTTTTTATCATTTCATTAAAAAAAAAAAAGTTTTTTAAAATTACCCACACTTGAAGGATTTTTATTCTTTTTCAATTAAAAAGAAAAAATTGTGAAAATGCCAGCCAAAAGCATTAACAGTTATCCTATTAAGCATAGAAGGGTAAATGTTTTTTAGGTATATGTATAACAGAGTGATTTTTTTTCTTCTTACATGACAAAAAATCCTAAAATTGTACACTTTGTTGCCTAACAGGGTAAAGAAAACAATTTTTTCATCCTGGTTTGTACTGAAGACAACAAGATTAATGTAATAAATTAGTTCAAAAGCGATAAAAAATGAAATTGTTGGTGGCTGTTACTCATAGAATGGGGCGTTGGGGTTGTAATGTGTAAAAAGTTGATATTTGAAACTCACCCTTCAACCCTTATTGAATCTGTTTTAGTTGCTTGACTCTGATGAAAGGAGTGGGGATTGGCAGTGATTGGGGGCACAGTGGCGCCCTCTTGTGAAGGAAGCTCCTTGACCCATAGGAGTGGGGGGAAAAGAGAAGTGGAGCCCTCCTTGACCCGTAGGAGTGGGGGGAATGAGAGTAGTGGAGCTCTCCTTGACCCGTAGGAGTGGGGGGAAAGAGAAGTGGAGCCCTCCTTGACCCGTAGGAGTGGGGGGAAAAGAGAAGTGGAGCCCTCCTTGACCCATAAGAGTGGGGGGAATGAGAGTAGTGGAGCTCTCCTTGACCCATGAGGAAATCATTTGAGGCCAGGTGTAATGCCTCATGGTTAGATACTAGGGTCGGCCTCCTCCACTTATGGGGAAGTCCAATCCACTAAAACCTCACCCTCCCAATGGCCCAACCTGGTACTCCTTGACCCATAAGAGTGGGGGAAGATAGATGTGAAGCCAATCAGAGGAGGGACATCCCCACCTGCCCCCCACTCCTCTCCGCCTTTCTTCCCTGTGGTATAGCGAACTTTGCACACTTCATGCAGTAATGTTAAGCAACAAGATCCAACCCACATTCTAAACTTTACAGAACAGACTAATTTTGACAATGTGCCAGTAAAAATGTACATGTCCCAATGTGGAATTGACTTTGACACATTTTGCTTCTACCAAAAATATTTGTCATTGAACAAAAGGGGGAATAAAGAAACCAAAAAAAAAAAAAAAAATTATACAAATAAAAATATTTCTATGCATCTTCATTTTCACTGTACACACAAAGTATAATTTCATCATTTTTTTGTTCAACACAAGTGTAGTTTTTTTTAAATTTGATAATTCAACGTTTTTGTGTATGTTTTTAGGCAACCTACAGAAAGGCAAAATATTTTCTTCTCTTTCTAAAATCTAAAAAAAAAAAATTTTTTTTTTGTCAAACGTTTCCAGTTTTTGTTTTGTTATGCGTGGAGGGTGAAAACAAATGTGTTCCAAGTCAAAAAATTCCGTCCAACAGCATAATTTTTTTTTTTTTTAGAAAAAAGCGCTTTTTGAGGTAGTCAGCGTTCAAAAATGGCTCGTTCGGTTTTTTTTTTCTATCTAAAAAAAAGAAAAAAAATTTTTTTTTTTTTCACTTTCGTAGATAAAACCGCTTTAAAACTTCGAAAAATTCAATTTTTTTCTTTAAAGCACGAATTGAATTATTTGCCGTGGTTTTCGGTTTTGACGAAAGTTTTAAACATTGTTTTGTTTCTTGTCTATTTTCGGGCTTTGTAATGGAAGTTTTCTATGTTAATATCCATTTTCTTAATGCAAAAATCATCAATGACGTAGTTAAGGATTATTCGGGTCGTTTATTTAAAAGTTAAACCACCTTTTGTTATCACCGCGTTATCTACAAGAGGAAACAAAAGTCAAAGTACCCTTCACTTTCAACGGACAATTTCAAATAAATCGTGTTTGTGAAGAGTTTAGCGCATGCGCATTGAAACTCATACTGAGCCAATACCATTTTTCTATCACTCATAGTGTTTTGGTTTCCACTCAGGTCAACAATTTTTGAATTATGCTTCAATTTTTTGGTTCCAACGCCGTTTTGAGCATTTTGTCCACAATTTTCCTCTTAACTTTGAACAATTGGAATTTCACATGGAAAATTCTCATTTCAAGCGTTGACGCTTCACTCCAATTCGAGATGGTAATTATCATTTTTCAAAAAACTTCAAGTAATAATCGCTCTGCGATCACAATACGTCAAAAGTGGGAGGTTTTTTGATGCCTTCGTCCGTTGTTTCTCCCTCGCGTAAAACAAAATTCAGGTATAACGAGGGCGGTGAACTGTTAAACGAACGCCCTTTTTGTAAATTCGCAATCCGTGAAGAATATTCGAAAAAATAAAATAAAATGAAATGAAATAACTCGGGAATTTAAAGAGCGATTTTACACGTAAAGGAACTTTTTCCTCAAAAACCGTTGATTTTTCTGTTTCATTTCATCATATTTTGCAGCGGACAATATTATTGACTGATTGACGTCATTGGCTTCTAACACCGCGCCGTTTCGGGTTTAAAGGGACAAATTAAAATGAAATGTTTTTCTTTAGGGGAGAAAAATTGACGCTAAAAATGAGACAAAATAAAAATAATAAATTGAAAAATCGACATGGGGAGAAAAAAAGAAAATGTACCAATTTGCTGGCTAGCGTCCTCTACAGCCAAAACAGGCATCTTTAAATTCCCGAAAAAATTGTTTTGTTGTTGTTGTTTTTCTGCACGTACGGTAATTATTTGAAACATTTCTAAAACCGCCAAATTTGTCACAATATTTCCGTGCCAAACAGAAAAAACAGTAAAATGAAATAAAAATTTGCAAATATTTTTAAATTTATTTTGCAAAAATTATTTCGCCGTTTGGACCAATTTTAGTGTTTACTTTAAGCGCTTTTAAGTGTAAATAACGTACTTAACGCAAACATGAAAAATGAAAATGAAAAATTTTTGAAAAAAAAAATTAATCTACCGAGTTTGTGACATATGAATTGATAAATTCAGACGTACCAAAATTGATAACAAAATTAAATGTTTTCCGAATTAAGTTACAATTTTTACACTTTTTCGCTAGTCATTTTGGATTGTAATAACGTGTAAGTTTAGAACAAAAGAACTCATTATTCAAAAAAAGGTTTCCCTTTTCGCAAAAAGTCCTATTTATTCACTTATTCATCTGTTTCTTATTCAAAGGAGCAGCCGTTTTTATTTCCCTTTAATTCGATTTGTTCGTTTCAAATTTGCAAATTTGACACATAAAAAGGTTTTTTGTTTTGTTTTGTTTTATTTTATTCAAAGTTACAAAATGCTAAAAACAAAAAGTTTTCTTTTAAGTTTTCGTTTGACGTCCCTAAGGTGGAGCGGAGGGTAGATGAGGGAGGAGGCGATGGTGAGAGTGGGGATAATGTAATCATTTCATCATCTCAATTTAAAAAAATCAATAAAATACGAAATTGATTTAAAAAAAGGAAAAGGTTCGCAATGTGTAGGGAAATTCGAATTAGTCCAAAATAATTGTACATTGTTGTTGTTTTTTCATATTTTTTTCTTCATTCAAGACAAGAGGCTCAAGTATTAATGTGTTATAGTTCCAAGTCAATCACTTGGAGAAAAAAAAATTTTTTCTCAAAAAATTTGATCCTATTGCGTTTAGGTCTAATTTATATACGTAATATATATAAATATAGATTGATCTGATTTTGAATCTCCTTTATTCTGCACACAACTAATAACGTTATGTGCGATCAAATTTTTTTCAACATTTTTTCATAATTAGTTAAAAATTTAAAAATCGTCTCTTTCTCTCTCAAATAGTTTTTTTCCCTAAAAAATTTACAAATTTTTAAAACTCTTTTAAAATATTAAAAATTTCTTCTTTTTATTAAATTTTTTTCTTTTTTTTTACTTTTAAAAAATTTGTCAACAAAAACATAAAAAAAGAAAACATAAGAACAGATTTTTTTTTCATTTACCTCGAAGACGATATCAAAAATATAAAATTTTCTCTCGAGGTAAGGGCCTCTTATACGTTGGGGAGGGGGGCGAAACGAAAATTTCCGCTCAAATTTGTTACTTTTAGCACAATTAAATTCCATTGAAACTTCGATAAAAAGGAGGTAGATATATTGGGGGTTTAGGCTTCGTCAAAAATTTTTTTTTGACTTTTGAAGCCTTTTTTTTTTAATATGATTTCAAAGTCGCGTCCACTTTCTTTGGCTTCAAAGGGCTGCTTTTGTTGTAGGACGAATCACGCTCCTCGAAGCTCCTGTTGTGTCGAGAGGAAGCGATGTATTCACTTTATGTATTGAATTTGTGTCGGTTGATTGGTGAAATGTGAAAAGAAAAAGAAAACTCCTTCCGGTGACGGGCGGTAGAGCGCATGCGCCGTCGAACGCTACCTGGCGTCGTCGAGCGTCGATCCGTCCGTTGTTTGTCAAGAGGGGAGGAGTTTTTTCTTCTTGGGACGTCGGGGAAGCGATGATCACTGTTGTTGAAGGGGAGTTCCGCCGCCGCCCGGTTGTTGAGGTTGTTGGGGAGGCGGGTTACGGGGGCCGCGAGGTCCTTGGCCAGGGGGTCCGCCGGCGGCGCCGCCGCCGAGACTTCCCGAGCTCACCATTGCTCGGATCCTCCGCTGAGCGCTCTGAAAACACAATACACAAACTCATGACGTCACATTTTCAAATGTCCGTCCGCCGTACGCCGTCCGCGCCGTTTTTGGTAGTAGAAATTTTTCTAAAAATCTGAAATTTGGGTCAGGGGTCTGTTACCGGCCTAGGACGGTCCTCGAAACTTTTCAGCCCGATCGGACCAAATTTGGGCGGGGTAGGGGTCAAAATGTGTTTTTTGAAAAAGGGATTTTCGAGTTTTTGGGCCATCTAGGCGAGTGGGGTATCATTTTCCACTAAATCTTGGGCGCTGAATCCAATGAAGTGGGTCCCTGAACGATTGGCACCCACTGGAAGAAGTTATGGGTCAATGTGGGAATACATTACCCATTTTGAATATGTGTTTTCGAGATTTCTAGTACCTGGGCGTGTGGGGTACCATTTTCCATTAAATTTTGGATCCTGAATCGATTGGAATGGGTCTGGGACCCGCCGCATCCACTGTTTCCCCCATTTCCCCCATGTTGAAGAAATGAGTCTCCATGCGCCTGGTCCAAGGAATAACCAACCCCTGTGAAAGAATTTGCAGTTTTTATCGATGTACTAACCTGAACGCTGAAGAAGGCACCGATGATGTGAACGGTGGTTTCGTCCTCGTGCGTTCCAGACGACCCTTGTTCCGGTAATTTTATATTCGAACCGGTTACTCTTTGTAATTCTCGAACGTTTTGACCGCCTTTGCCGATAATTCGTCCAACTTGAGAGCTCGGAACGAGAATTTCGACGGTCAATCTGACGTCGTCCGATCCCGAGACGAAACCTTCTTCCCGCATTTTTTCGAAAATGAGGTACTGAGCCTGAAACGACAAGGAAAGAAGGTCAATAATAGTAAGAAACCGGCCAATTCTTATTTTCATTGTATTGAAAGTAGTATTTAATTATAAAACGATGCAAGCTCATCTGCAACAGTTTATTGGTCTTCAAAGCATTATTATGGGGAAAACTGTGAGTGTGGAGTGTCCTGGACGCATTCTAATGAATTCAGCGACCAACATTTAGTGGAAAACGATACCCCGCACGCCTAGATCGCCAAAAAGTATCGATCATCCATTTTCCGAAAAACACATTTTGACCCCTACCCCGCCCAAATTTGGTCCAATTGGGCTGAAAAGCTTGGTTTCAAAGAATAATAAGAGCTGGAATGAGGTCCCAAAATTTATAATTTCTAGATAATTTTCTACTACCAAAAAACGGCCGTGGTAGTAGAATATTTCCTAAAAATCTGAATTTTTGGCCAGGGACCAGTTTCCGGCTTTAGTTGGTTTTCGAAACTTTTCAGCCCGATCGGACCAAGTTTGGGAGTGGTGTGTTTTTCGAAAAATAGATTTTCGAACCTAGGCATGTGGGATATCATTTTATACTAAATTTTGAACGCTGAATCCATTATGATGGGTCCATTAGCACCCGCTGGAAAGGAGTTTCGGTCAATATAGATACCTACCTAGCTATTTCAAGTGCTTTCGAGATTTTCGGGTACCTAGGCATGTGGGGTATTTTCCACTAAATGTTGGACGTTGAATCGATTTGAATGAGTTCGGGAGACTTCAAACTGTTTTCACACTCCGTTTTCTTCATTCTGCTCAAGAAAACGTCAAATTTTGGGGCCAATCGGAGAGGTTAACCACTGGCATGATCACATAGGTTGATTATTCAAGGAATAACCAACAAAAAAGATGTAATCCAGAAGAGGAGCAATGTAATAACTAAAAGAGTAGCATTACAATTTCAAAAATGCCACCGTTTTCGTGTCTAGTTCTTATCTGCCACACAAGTGGCTTGTTATCACATCCTGGAGAGCCTGCTATTCATTTAATTTTTATTTAAAATGTCTGACATGTACGGCATATAAGCATATTTTTGTTCTGCACAGTAGGAAGAGCGGATTACTCAGCCTTATATTGTGCAGAAGAAAACAAAAAGATATTATCAGGGTGCGATACGTTGATTTTGATTAAGGTATAACCAACCAAAGACCAATAGCCCACCAATATCCCAGAAAAAATTTCGTTTCCCAAAAATCCCTTAAAAAAAAAAAAAAAAAAAAAAAAAAAAAAAAAAAAATCTGGGATTACTACCGCGTAGTTTGTCTCTAATTTCTCTGAGAACACTAATGCCACTGACTTAAACTAAAATTAAACATTAAACTACAATTAACGCTCACCTTCCATTGGGATTCGGGTGAGCCGACGATAGTGACTCGTCTTTCAGTTTGTTGAGCGTCACGGCCGTCGTTCTTTTCCGTGTCAAGTGGAGCAATTTTGACGGAAGCGCCGGAAAATCGAATCATGTTTCTTATGTGAGAGCCTTTCGTTCCGATAATGGCGCCGACGGCGTTATTTGGGATGTACAAATAAGTAGTTTCCTGTTGACAACAAAAAAGTTTTTTTAAAATTCATTAAAATATTATAATTTATTTAAAATTAATGAAGTGAATTTTCACTGCAGGTGGATCTGAACTTCGGTGAAAAACCCATCACGGAAAACCCCCTCCCCACTCGTGCCGACGCCTTTCCACCGCCGGGGCAACACGGTCATGGACTCCGTTATCACGAACCGCTTCTTCACCCCATATTCTCCCCCTACACCTATGGCCCGCCGCAAATTAACTGTAAACAATATTTTTGTACTTGGTACCGCTTATTGAAACCAACCCACGGCCACCCCGTTGCTTCCCACGTGTGGGTCGGTCTGAGCATGCAACACAGTTTTTGTGGGTCCGTGGGATCCGTCTTATGTACACTAATTGGAGAGAATGGATCTTGAAACCTTATTGAACATGTCCATGAACATATTTTTTTGAACGACGAAAGTCATGTCGATGAAAATGAAAGATCAGCTCTGGGAGAAAATTGGATAACTTTATTTAAATTTAATTTTGGGCTTGATATTGGTTCAACATAATTTTGTATATTTTTTGTTATAACTTTTACATTTTTGTTCTCATACATTTTTCATGAACATTTTTCTCATAAATGTTCTCATCAGTTTCTTGTTCTCAGAACTTACACTGGTGTGGATACGAATATATTCTCAATCTGAGTTTGTATGTACGTTCTTCATAAGAACAAATAAAATACATTTTTCATCAATTGGCAAGGTTGATATCGCGGGACGTGATGGCGCACTAGTGGGTTCAATATGCGGTACCGACCCAGCCCATGGTAATGGGTTGGAAGTAGGTCGGGCGTGGACTGGGTTCAATTTGCGGCGGGTTGTGCTGGGTTCAATATGCGGTACCTACCCAGCCCATGGTCATTGGTTGGAAGTGGGTCGGGCGTGGACTGGGTTCAATTTGCGGCGGGTTGTGCTGGGTTCAATATGCGGTACCGACCCAGCCCATGGTAATGGGTTGGAAGTGGGTCGGGCGTGGACTGGGTTCAATTTGCGGCGGGTTGTGCTGGGTTCAAGCTCCGCCGTACTGGTATGGGCGGAGGCGCAGCAAAGCCGTAAAACGGGCGACGTCGCTCCTCTCCTTGGGGACATGTGGGACTGAAGTGGGACTTCAACAATGTTGGGCCCCCAACATGGTAAAAGGAGTCTATTTTTAATACATTTTCTCTTTTACTAAAAAATAAATACATGAAATGAAATAAAATAAAATAATTATAATAATAGTAATAATAAATAATATAAAAAATAAATTTTATGGTTTTATAGAATTTTTGGAAGGATTCAATCTAATTCAATTTATGTATTGTTCGGAGGAAATTTATTATATTTATTGTTAACGTTGTTAATTCCCACTACAGATGGATCAGGGCCTAAACGTCAAGGTCCTGTCCAGATCTGCCTCTTCAGATGGTCCTCATTTTCCCGAATAAGTTCGTCCTTGAGGGAACACTAAAAATTATTCTACAATAGTTAATCATTCTGGGTGGAACGTCCCTACTCACTGAGTGACACAAGGGCGTGTTTTCAATCAACTCCAGCCAACTGAGAATTAGGATTTTTTTTTTTTAAGTCACAATTTTGGTGAAGGTTACAATTAATTTTCTCCACTGATGTTACAGTGCCCTAGATACGCTATCGGATTTGCTTTTTACTTTCGAAGTAGTTGAGAACGCTACTAGACGGCATTGCTTCTAAAATACGAATTTCAAGTAAATTTACCTGGGCGTCAGAGGCGTGCGACGTGGGGGGGATTGGCTGGTAAACGGGGGGGTAGGCACCGGAGTATAGGCCACCCTGGTAACCGCCGCCGCGGCCGCCATAGCCCATCCCACTGGTGGCCATCATGGCCATTGGGTGAAGACCAGGGAACATCATGCTCTGAGGCTGCAAAAAGACAATCATAAGATGAGTCTGGTGGTGTGAGACATGGGGAGAGCGATGGTCAGAGGGGAAGTGTGGTGCAAGAAATAGTGGAGGATGAGGGGTAGATGAGGGACACCCCTACGCCACCATCAGTAGGGGTGTCCCTCGCCCAACGTCATGTCTGTTTCAACTGCAGCTCGAGGGACTGAGTATTACGTTATTGAGAGGAACATAGGAGCGTAAATCCCTCCACTTCATCAAGACGCCATCAACATTCTACAGTACAGCAGTTTGAATGGCGGTGCCCCCTAATTTTTGGCGTTGTTGCCGTTTTGAGCAGCGCTTTGTTCGTTGAGCACTGGTATGGCCAAGTCATCCGCAAACTCTGCATGGAAGGAAGTATGAGTATCCTATGACTGGATTGGCCTACCTATACTCCTGCCAAAATTAGAGCGTCACTCACTCTACCTCACCACGACGCGTTGCTCCTTACAGCATGGCATGTTAGAAAGGCTGAGTGTGCCTTGGACGACAAATTGCCCGCCATAATTTGACAACGCAGCCACCATCAGTAGGGGTGTCCCTCGCCCAACGCCATGTCTGTTTCAACTGCAGCTCGAGGGACTGAGTATTACGTTATTGAGAGGAACATAGGAGCGTAAATCCCTCCACTTCATCAAGACGCCATCAACATTCTACAGTACAGAAGTTTGAATGGCAGTGCCCCCTCATTTTTGGCGTTGTTGCCGTTTTGAGCAGCGCTCTGTTCGTTGAGCACTGGTATGGCCAAGTCATCCGCAAACTCTGCATGGAAGGAAGTATGAGTATCCTATGACTGGATTGGCCTACCTATACTCCTGCCAAAATTAGAGCGTCACTCACTCTACCTCACCACGACGCGTTGCTCCTTACAGCATGGCATGTTAGAAAGGCTGAGTGTGCCTTGGACGACGAATTGCCCGCCATGATTTGACAACGCAGCCACCATCAGTAGGGGTGTCCCTCGCCCAACGTCATGTCTGTTTTAACTGCAGATCGAGGGACTGAGTATTACGTTATTGAGAGGAACAGGAGCGTAAATCCCTCCACTTCATCACCATCAACATTCTACAGTACAGAAGTTTGAATGGCAGTGCCCCCTCATTTTTGGCGTTGTTGCCGTTTTGAGCAGCGCTCTGTTCGTTGAGCACTGGTATGGCTAAGTCATCTGCAAACTGTCTCTCATCAGCGTCCCCCTCAGATCTCTAATATAAGCAATACATGTACAATTCTTTGCCAAATCACATTTGTATTTACACAGCGGAGAGCATGAAAAGTGATTTCCAAATCCTTTGTGCCATCTTCTCACTTCTTAGGATTACCGAGGATTCTGTTAGTCTGACAATTCTCTAGATATTGAGTTTGAGTCTTCATCTTGAGCCTGGAGGAGAGCAAATAGATGGAAGTAGGATGGAAAAGGATGTAAAAGAGAGTTGAGGTAAGACAACTTTGTGTTGCTTCTTGTGTTGTTCTACCTGGAAATAATTTTGTTTTTCTCACAAAAACTTACTGCCATAGCTTGTAGATCATTTTCGTAGCTCTGCCTCAATTTAGCGCTAATCATCGACTCGGCTTTCGACATGTTGTCGATAGATCCTTTGACAGTGATGATCCTCTCAAGATTGAAGCTGTTGATGTCATTGATACTGCAAAGAGTTACAAATCAATTTCAACGGGAATTAGCTAATCCGTCGACGGCAATAGTGCGACAAAAAATAGGCACGTAGCCGTAATACGTAAAATACACGCGGGAAACAAGTAAATAAATTGAGTCTGAAGTTATTCTACGTTTTTCAGAGACGGTTTACCTAGATACGGTGATTTTGGTGTCGGTTTCTTGCATGATTCTCTTTATAGTGTTTCCACCTTTGCCGATGATTCGTCCAATCAGGTTGTTGTGCGCCAGAACTTTCAGGGTGATCTCTCTGTAAATTAAAACGTAACAAACGTCATTCTATAAGTTGATCAACTAAAACGCTATTATTGTATCAATTGGTTTTGGAGAGTATATTTCTGAAGCTGAATTGAATTGTGACACTCTCAAGTATCACAAAATGATTTGTAATTTTGATAATAATAATTAAAACGTTTTTCTTAACCCGCTTTCTTGTTTGTTTGTCTGTTTGTCCGCGAAATCTTTCAACTCAAATTTCGACCATTTATCGGCAATCTATAGTTCTGAAACTTTACATATAGATCAGAACCAGATGACAATGCAATATTATAATACTTTGATGATGATTTAATGAGCTTCTTGAGTAATTTCAATAAAATAAAATTATTTAATGATAGGGGGGAATATCTGCATTGTTCATCGAGGTTCTTCAATAAAATTTTACGATTACAAATTTCTAACGAACAAAACTAAAAAGTAGAAAATAATAGTACATGAATAAAAAAACTTTTATAAAAACAACGTTTTTCATATGCACTAAAAAGTAGAAAATAATTTTCCTATGAGCCTGGCAGAATTTCTGAATAAATTGGTCACATTATGGTAACAGACTTTATAACAATTTCCAATTCTTATAAAACGAAAAACGTTGGGCGCATGTACTCAAACATCAAGATCTTTCTAATACGCTCACATTTCTATAAAATGAAATTTCTTTATATTAATTCAGTTGACATAATATTCAGTTAATACAGTTTCACGGAATTGAATAAATTGTGAACATTAGAAATCATTTGATATAATCATATGCAATAATACTAATCATCATTAACGAATTCAAAATTTTTCATATAAATGAACATTAAAATCATGATTTCTACAATAATTCTTCAAATAAATATTTGTTACATAATTTTGCAGAAATAAAATTTTACTTTAAATGAATTAAATATATTCATAAGTTACTATGAAAATGTTTCATTTACAATCACAATTAGTGATTTATAAATAATATAATCATATGTTCAATTATATTAATAATTATCATAGATAATTTGTAAAATTAATATATTGTCAGAAATAAACAGTAGTTTAGTATTACCTCATATAAATCTCATATTTATATGATTCTAAAATGAACATTCATAATAATACAAAATGCGCCCAACGTTTTTCGTTTTATAAGAATTGGAAATTGTTATAAAGTCTGTTACCATAATGTGACCAATTTATTCAGAAATTCTGCCAGGCTCATAGGAAAATTATTTTCTACTTTTTAATGCATATGAAAAACGTTGTTTTTATAAAAAAAAAATTTTTATTCATTTTTAAAAATAGGACCCGACAACTAGCACCCGGCATATTGGCAATCGTTTGAAAGTTTTTTTGTTCACCGAGTTAAAAACTCCTGTCTAAAAACGATACGAGATAACTAGATAAGTCAAAAATTCTGCCCAGAGCCTCGGAAAAGAATCATAATTCAATTTAGCTTGAAAAATACTTTAATAGTCGGTAGTTACTCTTCAAGTTCGCAGAATTCGGCCCTTTCGTGAAAAAAACACGATTTCGGTTAAAATATCAAATTTTTTCTACTTAGAACATCATTTTCACCCATAAATTATGCCACAAAAATAAATTTGAGTATATCGTTGAAAATACAGAAATTTTTCCGGGGAAAATGATTCTTTTACCCGGCAAAATGTTGAGAAGGCTTTGCGTTTTAATTTCCTGACTTAATTATTTAATTTAATTTATAAATATCCTAACTTTAGGCTAAATTAGTGAATACCAATACTAAATTATTGAAGACATTGAGGGGCTCATCAAAAATAAAATTTGACGCTTATTCCAACAGTGTACTCAGATTTGAGATTATCTTGTAAATTAAGGGAGTTATGGCAGGTTGTAGTGACTTGAGGTCAAGAACACGAAATAAATCTTGAATTGTGAATAACTCTGAAACGATGCCTCTAAAAAGAAAACTCTTAGATACACTTTTTGTTGCAAATGAGTTGTAAAATCGACTTCTTGAAGGATGCTAACAGATCCAAGTTGGTTAAGCAACATAGCAATTGTGACCTTATCCTTCTATCCCTTCTACATTAAAAGCATTCCCATTGCATTCCTGTTTTCAATTGATAATAAATTTCAAAAAGGGGTTAACAAAGTCAAATGTATTGTTGCGAGCTGGCACCTGTTCCAGTTGCAGGGTCAACAACCTGTGGAGGGCTAAGGGTCACTCTCAAACATTTGTGTATTGAATTGGCTGGAACCTTCCCCTTCCCTCGAGACAACACGTCAAGTTCCCAGAACCAGGGAAGGTTCGAGAAGGTACTCAACCAAGAGGCAGCAAGTATAAAAGGGGACCAAGGACCTCCGCAGTTCGGTTCAGTTTGGAGTCCAAATATAGATGCTTCCGGTTATAAATTGTGTTATAAATAGTGCTGTGTTATAAATAGTGCGATAACCGCATTACAACTGTGTATTGTGATTGTGTCATTGTGTAAGTGCGCAAATGTGAACAGTGTATTCAAGTGAACAATTGTAATAAATTATTTACGAAGAATATAAATCGTTACAGTATCAATATTAGTTTTGTCACATTGACGGTTATACGTAATATCAAATTACGAAACATTTAGTAGAGTAATTTTCCGCCCAAGGCCGACAAAAACAACCGATTTCCTTCAACGGGGAAAATGACGTTAACAAAATATACCGACTGCTCACCCTTTATTGTTCGTTGTGGCTTCCTGTTTCATAACGTCGAGAATCCTTTTGCAAGCGTTCGTACAATTTTCGGGATTTCCGTAAATAGTGATGGCTTTTTCGAGGAACCGACGTTGTCTTTACGGTGAACGTCAACTCTGGAAGCAAACAAAGAAATACTACTTATAATGAGAAGAATTGACGTGAATTGAGAGGCGTGCGAAGAATCATGTTTGAAAAGTAAAAGACAAACGCTGCAAATTCTTACACAGGGGTTGGTTATTCCTCGGACCAGGCGCATGGAGACTCATTTCTTCAACATGGGGGGAAATGGGGAAACAGTGGGTGCGGTGGGTCCCAGACCCATTCCAATCGATTCAGGATTTAAAATTTAGTGGAAAATGGTACCCCACACGCCTAGGTTCCAGAAATCTCAAAAACACATATTCAAAATGGGTAATATGTACCCAATTTGGCCCATAACTTTTTCCAGTGGGTGCCGATCGTTCTGGGACCCATTTCATTTGATTCAGCGTCCAAAATTTAGTGGAAAATGATACCCCACTCGCCTAAATCGCCCAAAATCTTGAAAATCCATTTTTCAAAAAAACACATTTTGACCCCTATCCCGCCCAAATTTGGTCCGATCGGGCTGAAAAGCTTGGAGGATCGTCCTAGGCCGGGAACAGACCCCTGACCCAAATTTCAGATTTTTAGAAAATTTTCTACTACCAAAAACGGCGTGGACGGCGGACGGCGTACGGCGGACGGCGGGCGGCGGACGGACATTGATCTTTTTTGATCAGGACATCATGAAACGTCCAGAAAAAAATTTTGAGCCGAATCGGAGAGGTTAACCATTTGCATGAAAACATAGGTTGATTATTCAAGGAAAAATGCGGGTTTTGGTTGGTTATTCCTTGAATAATCAACCTATGTTCTCATGCAAATAGTTGATCTCTCCGATTCAACCCAAAAAATTTTTCTGGACGTTTCAAGGTGTCTAGATCAAAATTAGCAAATGTCCACGCCGACTTTGGTCAGGGGTCCGTTATGCCTCTAGTTGTCAAATTTTGGCGCAAATTAGAGAGAGCATGACAACATAGGTTATTTATTCATTGAATAGGTAATGAACCAAAACCAAACCCGAAAGGTTTGGGGATTTTTTTTTTTTTTTTTTTTTTACCCAGCCTGAAGTAATGTGTCAAACAGTTCCGGGCTGGGCCCCAACGTGGGAAAAGGGGGTGAGGTTTTTAGTGGGTAAAAATCTCCACATACCCGGGTCTTTGGTTGCGGTCCCCCCCCCCCCCCCCCCCCCCCGATATCTTATGAAGATTTTCCTCACCTTCCAAAAAAAAAAAAAAAAAAAAAAAAGGGGGGGGGGAATCACTTTGCCCCCAAGTGGGCGATTTGGGATATCAGAGGGGCAATGAATATGTGAGGGGCAATGAGTATTCATCAGTTTCTCGACACGTCTGATCCTGTTTTAAGTGAGAATTTGAAGCAACTTGCGTATCTTACAGATATTTTTGAAAAAATGAACGAAGTCAATATAAGTCTTCAAGGAAATAAGATAAATCTTATCAAGGCCAAAGGAATCATTTTACATTCATTGCCAAGTTTGATATTTACAAGGTAAATATTGGCCGTAAAGAGCTGATTCAATTTCCGACCCATAATAAGTTTTCAGTCTCAGATAACGAGACTCTTGAACTCCCTGAAGACAAAATCCTAATTTTTACTGATCACCTTGACCAGTTAAAAACTAACATGGAATCAAGATTTGAAGATTTGACCAAGTTGAAAATTCCGGATTGGATTCTAGATACATTTTCGTTAGATATAAATAAGCTTGATAAGTCTTTCCAGACAGAGTTTCTAGATCTGAAGTATGATTGTGGGGCGGAAATCATTTTCAAGCAGAGAGGTTACGAGTTAGCTTGGGTGAAGCTTATGGACAAATATGGGGAAAAGTTGAACCACTTTTAATCTCGTTCCCGTCAACATATTTTTAATATTTAGTTGAAAAAGGTTTTAGTTCTGTTGTCCAGCTCCTCACAAAACAAGAAATAAGTTTGCCTCAAAGGAGACTTGCGCCTGAACTGGCTTGACCAACATAAAGCCTGATATTCAGGCTTTAATTGAAATCCACCAAGCACAAGGCAGCCATTGAAAAAGTGGAATAAAACAATAAAAAATTTACAAACTTTTATTTACTTTTTCGAATTTTAAGTGTCGACATTCAAAATTTTCCAGATTCCAATTTAAAAGTGAAAATACGTACTCCCGTTTTTTGAAATGTAAAGTCAATGATCTTAGTTAATTATTTCACTTTTTGTTCTTAAAAATCTGCAAAAAATGCAAACTTTACTTTTTTTTCTATTTTATTTAAGAGCGTTTAGATAAAATTGTTTTAGTAGTTATATACAATAATAAAACTGTTTAATGTAATAAAACTGCTTTGTTATTTACACTTTACTTCAAATAAAAATTAGTCACACAATGAAAATGAATATGATATGAAAATGAAATAGGTGTTAGTCGACCTCCAGAAAGGGGCGATGGGCCACAAAAGGTTGGGAACCGCTGTTCTAGTCCATAAACAGCCTTAGTCCCCTAATGAGGGTTTTTAGGTTGTGGACTAACGTATAATAACGTATTGCAGGGTACGGTTCTCATTGGTCCCAAAGAGGGTGTATCTGCGGGATGTGAGTGCTGGGCACTCAAAGATTATGTGAGTTGCAGTTTCGTCTGCTTCCTCACAGAATCTGCGTAGAGTTGTTGGTTGTGTTACCCCTATGCGGTTCAGATGAAAACGCAGAGGAGCGAAGCCGGTTAGTAAGCCAACTATCGCTCTTAGGTCGCCGCGTTTAAGTCTGAGTCCTTGGTGAGTGATGGATGGGGTTTTGCCACCATACGCTTACTGTGGACATGTCCCTCAATATTCCGCCATCTGTCGGTGTGTTTCTTGTGCGTCCACTCCTTGATGGCAGCTCTGAAGGAGCTTTTGGGCAAACCTACAGCCGGCTCTGGGCCCACGAAGGGGGTTTTGGAGCCCCTCCTGGCCAGCTCATCGGCTTTTTCATTGCCCTCAATGACATGGCCCCACTCAAGGGACACTGTATTGCGGGCTGCTAGAGCACAGAGAGTCTGTTCACAGTCCTTCACCACCTTTGATGAGATGTTGGGTGCTGTGAGTGCTTTAATCGACGCCTGGCTGTCGGAGAGAATGCGGAGGTGTGCATTAGAATGTCCTCTCCTCAGACTCTCCAGGGCACATGCATTGCCAGAATTTCGGCCTGGAAAACGGAGGTGTATTTCCCTAGTGGTGTGGAGTATTGCCACCTAGGTTTGGCTCCATACACCCCAGCACCTGTCCCCATGTGTGTTTCCATTCTGGACCCATCAGTGTTCCAGATCAGGTCACTGGGACAGCACTGTATGACCCTTCGCCCCGCTGAAGTCCTTGACGACTTATATTGGTGGGGTTTGGAGGGAGTTCTGGGCATGACATCAGCCACCATATCTAGTAGTGCTGTGTTTATCCAATTTCACGGTTTCGTACACATTCAAAATACAACCTAAAATTACCTCGCTCTGCTCTGCTGAGTGATCTGACGTATGGTCGAGCCTTGGCGACCAATTATGGCGCCGACCATGTCCGACTGAACGAGGATCCGCAATGGGAAGTCCGTCTGCCGCGCGCCCGGCGCTCCGCCACCGCCGCCGCCCATGGGGAAGGCGGCTCCTCTTGGCCGTCCCCGCCGTTTCTCGTCACCGCCCGGACCGCCTCCTTTGATCTCCGCCTTGAGGTAGACACCGTCGCACTCTTGGTTGTTCAAGTCATTGGCGGCTCTGAAACAGGCGGAGAGAATCGATTAGTTGAGGCGATTGTATCGATACTTGGCACTCATGTGTCTTTGAAAACACTCTTATAATAAATTGTAATGGCACTATTCATTTATTGTTCACAGCAAATCGATCACAGTTCATTGTTTATGTTGCTAGTTCCCCACTACTAATATATCTAGTGCTAGAGATCAGCACCAGTATATCGATGTTTCCAAAACATCGATGTTTACTCTCAAAATGTCTTTCATTTTGGGACATTTAAGGAGGAATAGCAAATACCTACCTCTAAAGCTGATTTATAATTATTCCCGTTTTACAGATTCCCACTCGATGGTTTATCATCCTTGTATATGATAAATCCTATACAGATTTATGAAACATCGATGTATTTAAATCGATTCTTATGCACTGCAGAAATGTTAGTTATTATCACTGTTCTTATGATCTTCATTCTTTCATTTAATAATTACAGCTGTAAATATCATCAGCAAAAGGAACCAAATGAACTAATTTTTCCTCCATAAATTACTCATTTATAAGTACCAGGAATAACTGAGGAACGAGCACTGACCCTTGTGGTACTCCATACTAATTCCATCTTTGAAGGACTGCATATTTGAGAGTTATGAGGAGGTTAATCTCCCACACTGTGCGTAAATTAAGCAATAACGCACTGCACAAAATCAAATAATTTTACTACGATGTGAAAAAAAGGAAGTAGTAGTACAAAGTATAATCTAAACCACTGTGAACTGATTAGAACCTCAAAGGTGGAAGGGGACTTGACATTTTACTCATTGCGCCTGATTATACTGTAGAAAATTTCCCTTTTGCGTCCTTTCTCTTCGCGCGTCAGCCTTGATGACTTCTGTTATTACTTTGTCTCTTCCAAATCTTCTTCCAAGTACAATAGGGCTTCGTGTAGATTACAATTTTTTCTTCTTCTCTAGACAATTCTCTTTTTTTCGACAAAACAAAAGGAAATCCGCTATAAAAGGGCGACCAAGTGCAGTCCTCGCCCCTCGTGCGACTTGCATTAATACTGCACGTCATCAGAGAGCGCTCATTGTTTTGGAAATGTATATTCAACGTATACCGATTGAAAAAATAAAACGAATTTGGCTACAGAAGTAGAGGATCCGTTCATACCAGTTTATAATAAAAAAATCACAAAATGCCGCAAATGTTCAAAATGAAAAAAAAAAAAAAGTGATCTATTGCATCGATTTATTGTTCAAGGCAAAAATGTCACAATACTCCTTAGGCGTTAAAAATAAAAAATAAATTAAATGAATAGGTAGAAAATCAAAAGAATGCGTTAGATTTGCTATCATATTGACCAAGTTTTCATTATACCTTTTTTTTTTTTTTTTTTTTTTTTTTTTTTTTTTTTTTTTTTTTTTTTTTTTTTTTTTTTTTTTTTTTGGTGGAACATGTTCATTATGCTCGTGAAAATACGAAAAAACGGATTTCATCCAATCAGTCCTGGACACTATTAATTTAAATTTAAAAAAAAAAACGACATGACATGTATCCACACACATTTGCTATCATATTGACCAAGTTTTCATTATACCTTTTTTTTTTTTTTTTTTTTGGTGGAACATGTTCATTATGCTCGTGAAAATACGAAAAAACGGATTTCATCCAATCAGTCCTGGACACTATTAATTTAAATTAAAAAAAAAAAAACGACATGACATGTATCCACACACAACACAACATCACCACCCCCTTCGACAACCATCACGTACGATTCGCTATTCGACGGATGCTCAACCACAGCGAGGGCTTCGGTATGAATAAACGAACGAGAACCCCATCCGTCGTCGTTCTAGTTTATTAACACCCGTTCAGCTGAAAGTGGAAACGACGAAGCGAAAACAACTGAATAATGTAAACCCGAGGTTCGATTGCGTTCGGAAAACCCCTGCAACTCGTCGGATCGATGGCCTCGTGCCAAGGAGTTGGGCAGGAAGGGAAAATGATTAGTAGGCGAGTTTGTCAACGGAATAACGCTGAGTGACAGTATATCGTTGGTGACGTTAGCAAGAAACGGATTAGACGTGAAATATTTGGCCTCCGAGAGCCACTGTAGGGAGCTAAGGACTAGAAAATCCGGGTTCCTCGCTGCTACGGACTCCCTGTGAGCCAAATGGTGGCTCCGAGCCTCAAATTTCAGATTCCTTGGCCTCCTAGGGCGCCATGAATGACTGAAGCCAGCCATGGTTAGGAAAATCCGAAGTTTCCTCGCTGCCACGGACTCCCTGTGAGCCAAATGGTGGCTCAGAACCTCAAATTTCAGATTCCTTGGCCTCCTAGGGCGCCATGAATGACTGAAGCCAGCCATGGTTAGGAAAATCCAAGGACTCCTCGCTCATACGGGCTCCCTGTGTGCTAAATGGTAGCTCCGAGCCTCACATTTCAGATTCCTTGGCCTCCTAGGGCGCCATGAATGACTGAAGCCAGCCATGGTTAGGAAAATCCAAGGACTCCTCGCTCATACGGGCTCCCTGTGTGCTAAATCGTAGCTCCGAGGCTCACATTTCAAATTCCTTGGCCTCCTAGGGGGCCTTGAACGAATGAAGCCAGCCACGTCCTGGCTAATTATAGCCTGCCAAGGTCAGGAAAATCCGAAGTTTCCTCGCTGCCACGGACTCCCTGTGAGCCAAATGGTGGCTCAGAACCTCAAATTTCAGATTCCTTGGCCTCCTAGGGCGCCATGAACGAATGAAGCCTGCCATGGTTAGGAAAATCCAAGGACTCCTCGCTCATACGGGCTCCCTGTGTGCTAAATGGTAGCTCCGAGGCTCACATTTCAGATTCCTTGGCCTCCTAGGGGGCCTTGAACGAATGAAGCCAGCCACGTCCTGGCTAATTATAGCCTGCCAAGGTCAGGAAAATCCGAAGTTTCCTCGCTGCCACGGACTCCCTGTGAGCCAAACGGTGGCTCAGAACCTCAAATTTCAGATTCCTTGGCCTCCTAGGGCGCCATGAACGAATGAAGCCAGCCATGGTTAGGAAAATCCAAGGACTCCTCGCTCATACGGGCTCTTTGTGTGCTAAATGGTAGCTCCGAGCCTCACATTTGAGATTCCTTGGCATCCATGGGCGTCCTGGCTAATTATAGCCTGCCAAGGTCAGGAAAATCCGAAGTTTCCTCGCTGCCACGGACTCCCTGAGAGCCAAACGTGGCTCAGAACCTCAAATTTCAGATTCCTTGGCCTCCTAGGGCGCTATGAATGACTGAAGCCAGCCATGGTTAAGAAAAGATTCCTTGGCCTCCAAGGGCACCAAGGCTGTCTAAAGCCATGGTTCGAAAAATCTTAGGTTTCCTCGGCCACCAAATGGTGGCCTAGAACCTCAAATTTCAGATTCCTTGGCCTCCTAGAGGCCATGAACGAATGAAGCCGGCCATGGTTAGGAAAATCCGAGAATTCCTCGCTCATATGGGCTCTTTGTGTGCCAAGGTCAGGAAAATCCGAAGTTTCCTCGCTGCCACGGACTCCCTGTGAGCCAAACGGTGGCTCAGAACCTCAAATTTCAGATTCCTTGGCCTCCTAGGGCGCCATGAACGAATGAAGCCGGCCACGGTTAGGAAAATCCGAGAATTCCTCGCTCATACGGGCTCTTTGTGTGCCAAGGTCAGGAAAATCCGAAGTTTCCTCGCTGCCACGGACTCCCTGTGAGCCAAACGGTGGCTCAGAACCTCAAATTTCAGATTCCTTGGCCTCCTAGGGCGCCATGAACGAATGAAGCCGGCCATGGTTAGGAAAATCCAAGGACTCCTCGCTCATACGGGCTCTTTGTGTGCTAAATGGTAGCTCCGAGCCTCACATTTCAGATTCCTTGGCATCCATGGGCGTCCTGGCTAATTATAGCCTGCCAAGGTCAGGAAAATCCGAAGTTTCCTCGCTGCCACGGACTCCCTGAGAGCCAAACGGTGGCTCAGAACCTCAAATTTCAGATTCCTTGGCCTCCTAGGGCGCCATGAACGAATGAAGCCGGCCACGGTTAGGAAAATCCGAGAATTCCTCGCTCATACGGGCTCTTTGTGTGCCAAGGTCAGGAAAATCCGAAGTTTCCTCGCTGCCACGGACTCCCTGTGAGCCAAACGGTGGCTCAGAACCTCAAATTTCAGATTCCTTGGCCTCCTAGGGCGCCATGAACGAATGAAGCCAGCCATGGTTAGGAAAATCCAAGGACTCCTCGCTCATACGGGCTCCCTGTGTGCTAAATCGTAGCTCCGAGGCTCACATTTCAGATTCCTTGGCCTCCTAGGGGGCCTTGAACGAATGAAGCCAGCCACGTCCTGGCTAATTATAGCCTGCCAAGGTCAGGAAAATCCGAAGTTTCCTCGCTGCCACGGACTCCCTGTGAGCCAAACGGTGGCTCAGAACCTCAAATTTCAGATTCCTTGGCCTCCTAGGGCGCCATGAACGAATGAAGCCAGCCATGGTTAGGAAAATCCAAGGACTCCTCGCTCATACGGGCTCTTTGTGTGCTAAATGGTAGCTCCGAGCCTCACATTTGAGATTCCTTGGCATCCATGGGCGTCCTGGCTAATTATAGCCTGCCAAGGTCAGGAAAATCCGAAGTTTCCTCGCTGCCACGGACTCCCTGAGAGCCAAACGTGGCTCAGAACCTCAAATTTCAGATTCCTTGGCCTCCTAGGGCGCTATGAATGACTGAAGCCAGCCATGGTTAAGAAAAGATTCCTTGGCCTCCAAGGGCACCAAGGCTGTCTAAAGCCGAGGTTCGAAAAATCTTAGGTTTCCTCGGCCACCAAATGGTGGCCTAGAACCTCAAATTTCAGATTCCTTGGCCTCCTAGAGGCCATGAACGAATGAAGCCGGCCATGGTTAGGAAAATCCGAGAATTCCTCGCTCATATGGGCTCTTTGTGTGCCAAGGTCAGGAAAATCCGAAGTTTCCTCGCTGCCACGGACTCCCTGTGAGCCAAATGGTGGCTCAGAACCTCAAATTTCTGATTCCTTGGCCTCCTAGAGGCCATGAACGAATGAAGCCGGCCACGGTTAGGAAAATCCGAGAATTCCTCGCTCATACGGGCTCTTTGTGTGCCAAGGTCAGGAAAATCCGAAGTTTCCTCGCTGCCACGGACTCCCTGTGAGCCAAACGGTGGCTCAGAACCTCAAATTTCAGATTCCTTGGCCTCCTAGGGCGCCATGAACGAATGAAGCCAGCCATGGTTAGGAAAATCCAAGGACTCCTCGCTCATACGGGCTCTTTGTGTGCTAAATGGTAGCTCCGAGCCTCACATTTCAGATTCCTTGGCGTCCATGGGCGTCCTGGCTAATTATAGCCTGCCAAGGTCAGGAAAATCCGAAGTTTCCTCGCTGCCACGGACTCCCTGAGAGCCAAACGGTGGCTCAGAACCTCAAATTTCAGATTCCTTGGCCTCCTAGGGGCCATGAACGAATGAAGCCGGCCACGGTTAGGAAAATCCGAGAATTCCTCGCTCATACGGGCTCTTTGTGTGCCAAGGTCAGGAAAATCCGAAGTTTCCTCGCTGCCACGGACTCCCTGTGAGCCGAACGGTGGCTCAGAACCTCAAATTTCAGATTCCTTGGCCTCCTAGGGGCCATGAACGAATGAAGCCGGCCACGGTTAGGAAAATCCGAGAATTCCTCGCTCATACGGGCTCTTTGTGTGCTAAATGGTAGCTCCGAGCCTCACATTTGAGATTCCTTGGCATCCATGGGCGTCCTGGCTAATTATAGCCTGCCAAGGTCAGGAAAATCCGAAGTTTCCTCGCTGCCACGGACTCCCTGTGAGCCAAACAGTGGCTCAGAACTTCAAATTCCAGATTTCTTGGCCTCCAAGGGCACCAAGGCTGTCTAAAGCCATGGTTAGAAATCTTAGGTTTCCTCGGCCACCAAATGGTGGCCTAGAACCTCAATTTCCAGATTCCTTCACCTCTATGGGCGCCCTGACTCACTGTAGCCAGCCAATGCACAGAGAATCCGGAGTTTCTCGCTGCTACGGACTCCCAATGCGCCAAATGGTGGCCTAGAGCATCAAATTTCAGATTCTTTGGCCTCCATGGACGCCAAGGTTGCTCATCCGCTTCCAATTCTCTAAATTTCAACTTTTAAAACTACGAGATTCCTCAGGTTTGGTTTCCCACGAATTTCCTTCGCCTCAAACCACCCAGGAACCCTCGAGAAAATAAATTTCACGTTGATACATCGTACAGACGCAACGATCCCTGCAAATCGCTCGTCTCCTCATAAGGCCCGAACCCGGCGAGGGCGTTCACCTTCGAGGCCACCTCAGGATGTTGACTCGCGCCGGCGCAGAAATGGCCCGTCCTTCAGTACCAGATGATACCAGACCCGCTTGAGCGAAGGCCTTCACGGACTCTGGTGGGAGAAGGAACGCGAAATTTTATCACGAATCTTCGCATATATTGGCGAGCTATTTCTCGTTCACATACGACAGCTGGTTCGTATATTTTAGCTAAAATGGCTTCATGGTAAGAACGACCTGTTCATCAGTATATTCTAACTAATCATTCAATTCATCATTCATTCTTCAGGCCTGAAGGGGTTTGAATGGGACAAAGAATGTGATGTCTAAGTGACATCATGTTTAGTCAGCATGGTGTGCCACAAGGCACGGTTTTGGGGCCTATATTGTTCCTTTTGTATATTAATGATTTAATGAATATGTATATACATGGTCAAATATTTGGTTTTGCCGACGATACTGCCATGGTTTTCTGGGGTAATGATTACGAATCTCTGGTAGACAATATTAATTCTGATTTATTTTTGGTAAAGCATTGGTTCAGTACTAACAAGTTATGTTTGAATGTGGATAAAACTTCTGTCCTTCGATTTTCGATAGGCAACAGAGGATTCCCTATACATCCTACTCTAAAATTTCATATCACCCCTGTTTGTTTGAGTGTTCCCAGTAACTGTAATTGCCCTTTTCTCCCATTCAACGAGCATTGTAAATATCTGGGGGTTACTATTGATAATAATTTGAAATTTGACAAGCATATTGATTCTTTGATCTCTAGACTGCGGAAATTATTTTACGTTTTTAAGGAGACTGTTAGTTTCTTGTCCCGAAAACATATAAGAACAATTTATTTTGGCTTAGCATTCTCCATCATCAAGTATGGCATCATTCTATGGGGTAGTGCAAATAAAACTCTAATTAAAAAGGTGCAAACAGTTCAAAACCGTATTTTGAAAATTATATTAAATAAAAATATGAGGTACCCAACGTCCCATCTATATAAACAGCTTGATTTAAAAAACATCACTCAAATATTTTTAATTCAATCATGCATACATTTATTTCGTTCTGGGATCAAAAGTGAGCATGTTTCAGTTGCTTCTAGCAGTCGAAACTTTACTTCGTCGGGTATAATGTTGCCAAGAGCTAACACTGAATTCTACAAAAGGAATTCATACGTCAAAGCTCTTAAATTTCTGTATGAAAAAGGTATTAATGTTTTTCTTTTTGACAGCTTGGGTTCTTTTAAGAAAAAATTAAGCTCTAGCTTATAGCTCACTGGCTTTCATGATGGTTTTTCCTTTCTCTTTCTTTTTATATTCTTTATTTTATAATTTTTTGGTTCATTAGATAGTTATGTTTATGTTTATTCTTCCATTTTGGCACACAGTTCACCATTTCGTGCTTTGCATTTTTTCTGATTGTCTGAACTCCGCCGAAGAGCACAAGTTTTTTTTAAAACTTATTCTTCGGTGGGCAACGGTATTTATTTGAGTTATGTTGGATTTTCAAATTTGTATAGTTTTGTCTTTTTTGTTTCCTTTTGGTTTGTAGTGAATTTTATGTTGTTGCCAATAAATGAATATTTGATTTGATTTGATTTGATGTGTCAAATGTGAAAATATGCGCCCATAAGAGAATTCTTCGTAACCTCCCGAATCAGAGAAAACCCGTCTCCACCTGCTAGGGTTGAATTTGTTTGTTGAAATTTTGGCTTTTCGTTAACTTTATCCCTTGGCTGCCATTCGGTCGCCACACAAGTCGACTATTCATCCGTCATTAGGCCGCCAATCGAGGTGGGAACGAGACTCGCATAGAAACTTAGCGGTACAGCCGCTCACAAAAACCCAATGACGTCACTCACGTCCTGTCGCTTGTAGTCACGCGCATCGTAGTTTCCTTCATGCAACTATTATCTAGGGTGAAAAGCATACCTGCACCTAAAACGTTCACTTTGGAAGCGAATGAACCCAACGACGCCACTGCGAACCATCGAACGTATAATTATAGGTTGCCATTTGGAAATCGACTCGCCTATTGAAGACAATGACCGACTTGCACGTAAATAGACTGTATTTTCCACGCGTAGGGGTTAAATGACCGAAATTAGGCGACTGATATTATTGAGATTTCCTCACAAACGGGATTCGTTTACATCAGAAAACAGCGAGCATTTTTTGAGCGAAACTTCTTCAATCACAAATTAACCTCAAAATGATCATCACTGAAAATATCGGATTTTGCGTAGGTTTAGGTTCATTCATGTTCAAAATTAGCAAAAATTGAAAAAAAGATCAGAAAATTTCACTGTATTTCGAGTATAAAATTATATTAACTCCCCAGGTTGACTGTGTATAGAATTCCATTTCAAATTGGAGGTTTTCCTATTCGAATTGGATCCACCTTCAAACCAACGGCATTTGGGAGGGATGGATGGAATGTCTTCTCCATGTTGTGCTGCACGGAGTAGGTATTTACGAAATCTACGCGAGCCAACGTTGCGGCTTTTAATACAAATGTGACACGAACGTTATATTATTGAGATTTCCTCACAAACGGGATTCGTTTAAATCAGAAAACAACGAGCATTTTTTGAGCGAAACTTCTTCAATCACAAATTAACCTCAAAATTAGCAAAAACTGAAGAAAAAAAATCAGAAAATTTCACTGTATTTCGAGTATAAAATTATATTAACTCCCCAGGTTGACTGTGTATAGAATTCCATTTCAAATTGGAGGTTTTCCTATTCGAATTGGATCCACCTTCAAACCAACGGCATTTGGGAGGGATGGATGGAATGTCTTCTCCATGTTGTGCTGCACGGAGTAGGTATTTACGAAATCTACGCGAGCCAACGTTGCGGCTTTTAATACAAATGTGACACGAACGTTATATTATTGAGATTTCCTCACAAACGAGATTCGTTTACATCAGAAAACAGCGAGCATTTCTTGAGCGAAACTTCTTCAATCACAAATTAACCTCAAAATGATCATTACTGAAAATAAAATCAGAAAATTTCATTGTATTTCGAGTATAAAATTATATTAACTCCCCAGGTTGACTGTGTATAGAATTCCATTTCAAATTGGAGGTTTTCCTATTCGAATTGGATCCACCTTCAAACGAACGGCATTTGGGAGGGATGGATGGAATGTCTTCTCCATGTTGTGCTGCACGGAGTAGGTATTTACGAAATCTACGCGAGCCAACGTTGCGGCTTTTAATACAAATGTGACACGAACGTTATATTATTGAGATTTCCTCACAAACGGGATTCGTTTAAATCAGAAAACAGCGAGCATTTTTTGAGCGAAACTTCTTCAATCACAAATTAACCTCAAAATGATCATCACTGAAAATATCGGATTTTGCGTAGGTTTAGGTTCATTCATGTTCAAAATTAGCAAAAATTGAAAAAAAAAATCAGAAAATTTCACTGTATTTCGAGTATAAAATTATATTAACTCCCCAGGTTGACTGTGTATAGAATTCCATTTCAAATTGGAGGTTTTCCTATTCGAATTGGATCCACCTTCAAACGAACGGCATTTGGGAGGGATGGATGGAATGTCTTCTCCATGTTGTGCTGCACGGAGTAGGTATTTACGAAATCTACGCTTTTAATACAAATGTGACACGAACGGTTCCCGTCAAACTCCGTCAAATTTGAAATGGAAAACCTCGAATGTAATGAGTCAAATTTGAAGAGAAAATTCTATATCATAATTTACCTTTAAAAAATAACCTCAAATCGTAACACGTTCTTCGTAAATTCCGTAAAATCGTGAATTTCTTTCTTTTTATCTGAATTTATTTCATTGTAATTTTTTCTCTTTAGGAAGACGCGATCACGACGGGAAATATTACATTTCCACGAAGAACTGATAATTAACAAGTAATCCCCTTATTTTCGTATTCAAAGCGTTACGAGTTTCGACATTATAATCGTTGAAATTTCTCCCAACTCGACTCAAGTGGTCTTCCCGATTAGCGATAAGATTACAAAAAAAAGTTGTTTGATCATATTGATCGCCCACAGTCCACTAGGCTCGACTTGAATCGATCTTCTGACATTACGAAATGTTATCAATCTTATCTTTTGGGCGGTTCCTCGGTGACGCCGATAAAACGGTCGCAACGAAATACGACTCGATCCGGGGTTAATATCGACGATGAAGGAATAGAAAGGGACTATTTATCAAACGCTGAGTAATGGAATGTTCGACTGGCCGAAAATAAGGTGAGAATTCGACAAAAATGATCAAAATGACACTTATGAGCATCATAGTTCATCTTTCGTGGAATTGAAAGTTAAATTATCGCCAAGTTAGGGTGTTGATTGACGAGTCAAATGTAATAAACATCAGCTAAATTGGCCTAAAATTGAATTTTTGACGATTTTACTTAGTTTGAGCGTAGGAAGGTGGAAAATATTGGAAGAAAAACGGATGATGTGTAGATTTGACTTATTGGGCGGCCGATGTGTTTTCAATTTCATTCGACAAAGACTATGAATAAAAATAATACTGAAAATGATACTCCATACGCCTAGGTACTCAAAAATATCGAATAGTTAGGTAGGTACTAATTTTGATTCCTACCTACCCCCAATATGTTTTTGACAAATGGATTTTCGGCGATCTAGGCGTGTGGGGTATCATTTTCCACAAAATTTTGAAGACTGAATCGATTGGAATGAGTCTGTTTTTCTCACTGTTTTTCCCATGTTTCTGGTCCACGAATAACCAACCTCTGATTTATTCAATTCATGCCCAGAGTTCGTGGTTCAAGAATTTCTTACAACGGTCGAAGACCGTTTTCCTTATCAGACTGTCTCTTTGAAACGGCCTATCTGGCCGGATGTAGCGGGTTTCGTAACAGATAGGCCTCGGCCAGAGAGTAGAAACACCGAACGAAGAGATTTTGAATGAAAGGGCACCGATCGATATGACGTTAATTTCGGCACATTAGGGTATTTTGTGCTTCACATCACAACATGTCTGACACTTAACACATCTCAACACTATAACAGCTATTCTTGTATTCTCCGCTGAATCTGCTTGGCACAAATCTCATTGCCTGTCATGACCAGAACTATTGAGATCTTTCCCTAGCCTTGCCTGATACTAGCGAGTCCCTCAATCACCACTCAATTACCTATAATCACCTCAATCAGGCAACATAGTGAACATTGTTTACTTATGCATATACGAAGAGTTATATCGTCAGTTTGATAGAACAAACATTTTGGGTTTACTAAACCATGTCGTTAAATATTTGACCACTTGGGACAGCTCAAATTGCTCCCTGCACCAACTACCTACCTAGCGGGAGAAGAATCAACTACTGAACCAGTCATATCCTTACTTCATTGAGATATGATCTACCTGTCTTGATAGAAGAGAAACCTCAAGAAAAATATACAAGAAATATTACTCTCACATAAACAACAAGCAATACTATTTTAATGTCATATCAAGTCATATCAAAATAATGAAGTTCACCTCGCAGTTGTCAACACTGCGAGGCCTTCTTGATTAATCTCTTCTGACGCGTGGCGTCGTCTTTCTGGTTATGGCGGTCCTAGAGCATGTTGAGAGTCAAGAATATAATTCGTTCAAGTGACTAAGTGTTGTTCAATTATCAAATCCAGTATAATTCATATTCAGAGATCAATAGGTAAACAAGAAGTGGTTCATTTCATGTGTATGAAATTCAGTGAAGAAACACCGATAATTTGGCGCATGTCTACTGCTGAAGCCTGATGAATCCATGAGGAGTACCTACACATTTGAATGAAAACTCCCACATTCCTTCATCACTACATCAGCAGAAACAGCATAAGAGAAAAAAATAATCACCGCTAGATAAGTTTTGAGACGTTTTAGTTGAGCTCAGCATTAAATTTTTTATGTGCTTTAAATACCATCATAATCACTTATCACTGTATTATACTCACTGTTGAGCGGAATCAGGGTTGTCAAAAGTGACTATGAACGTTTGCGTGTGAGGGTCCCTGGAGTTGATTTTCTCGAGCCCGTGGTAGTGGTAATTTTGAAGAAGATTCTCCAAATCAGACGGGTTGTAGTGTTGCGGGACGCTCGACAGCATCAATTTGATATAACCGCCGCCACTGAAACACAAGAAAGAAAAAACCACTATAATAACATTATTGTGTGCAATATGTGGAGTTTGAAGGCATTTTGTGTAAGAATGTTCAAAATGGTGTTTATATGCAGGGGCTTATTTCAGGGGGTACTGCAGATAGTACTCCTGACAAAATGAAGAAAATAGGCAAGTAGGTACCTACGCTCAGAATAAAAATCAGATATAATAAATTTGGGCGTGTTCTGACTGAATGATTAAAACCAATTTACCGATTCTTTGTAGTTGGTTCAAGTCAGAGATGAATGACGGTCTGAAATGATGCTATACTGATTGGTACGAGAAAAATTTATTTTGCAGGGAATTTGCAGAGTGGCTGTGGCGTTTGAAGTACCGCAATCGGTTGCAGTGATTAAAAGTCATTGGCCAGACCTCAACATATCCATGTCTTCTTAATGGTGGTTTAGTGTGTGTGTTCCTTTCACATTTCTTGCAGTTCACCTCATCACCGGATTTTCTCAATGATTGATACAATTGATTAGTTTAGGAGTCTCATGTTGAAGGGTTATGTCGGAAGGTTCTGGACTTTGGTTATCTCTCATTCGTTTTTCGTCAAAATGTGTATTTCGAAAAATCATTTTTATTTCAAGTATCATTTTCAACTATATTTTGGACGCTGAATCCAATGAGACGGGTCCCAAACGATTGGCGCCCACCGGAAGAGGTTATGGGTCAAAATGGGTGCCTATCTACCCATTTCGAATGTGTGTTTTCGAGATTTCTGGTACCTAGGCGTGTGGGGTATCATTTTCGACTAAATTTTGGACTCTGAATCCAATGAGACGGGTCCCGGAACGATTTGAGCCCACCGGAAGAGGTTATGGGTCAAAATGGGTATTTATTTACCCATTTTGAGTATTTCCGAGATTTCTGGTACCTAGGCGTGTGGGGTATCATTTTATACTAAACTTTGGAAGCTGAATCGATTAAAACGAGTCTCCATGCTCCTGGTCCGAGGAATAACCAACCCCTGTGAAAGAATTTGCAGCGTTTCTTGTGAAAAATTCATGCGTTTTACAGCTTTCCCCTTCAAAAATGGATAAACTGTTGCGTAAGATGTCCCTTAATATGTCAAATTTTTTAGTTAAGGCAGTTTTGTACAGAATGGTTAAATTATCATGTAGGGCCGTTCAAATTGTAAGTTAGTAAATTCATGTAGTTTCAACTGAATTATCAAATATCTCTACTCTGACGCGCATCTCGGAGATCTTCAACTCAAGACTCTCTTAAAAAAAAAAAAAAATTTCAAAAAATTGATCAAGAACAGATTAAGTAGTAGTACGAGTGTAGTGATATTCCCATTATAGAAAAGCAACAGGTTCAAATATAAATGAAAGAACCACCTGAAGCAACGCGTCGAATTTTCGCATTGTCGAGCGCACCCTATCGAACAGGCGTCAAACCCGTCTGATTATGCAAAACGCGATTTTTTTTTCTCGACAAAATAGGGCCGCTCATAATGAAAATTGTATCAACAGGTGAGCGAAAAAACCGGTTCGACGCCAGGACCGCCCACCCTCGCGGTTTTGTATCTTTCATATGGAAAACAGCTTGGAAACAGTATTGTCCCCGAGGGGACCCTTCACGGAAGAGTTGAAATAGTCAAAACACACTATTTTCGACGAACGGGATTTTATTGTCAACGCTCATCGACACATTCAACACAAGAAGCAGCAGGTGGCTAAGTGCAATTTCGTCCAAAATTTGATTTCCCTTGACTAACCTTCGGATTTCAATTCCCAAAAAATAAAATTATTTTCAGGGTAAAACATTACTAATGGAATATCTTATACATTCCATGTAACATACGATAAAAAAAAAAATAAAATAAAAATTATTAGGGTAAAACATTACTGATGGATAATTATACATTCCATGTAACATACGAATAAAAAAAAAATAAAATAAAATATTTTCAGGGTAAAACATTACTGATGGAATATCTTATACACCATGGAAAACGAATAAAAAAAAAATAAAATAAAATTATTTTCAGGGTAAAACATTACTGATGGAATATCTTATACATTCCATGTAACATACGAATAAAAAAAAATAAAATAAAATTATTTTCAGGGTAAAACATTACTGATGGAATATCTTATACATTCCATGTAACATACGATAAAAAATAATAAAATAAAATATTTTCAGGGTAAAACATTACTGAGGAATATCTTTAACATTCCATGTAACATACGAATAAAAAAATAAATAAAATTATTTCTGGGTGACGAAAACGGCGCGGACAATGGACGGCGGACGGACATTGGCCTTTTTGATCTAGACACCATGAAAAGTCCAGAAAAAATTGTTGAGCCGAATC